>JAOVVI020014433.1:0-11511 GCA_028571085.2 Nepenthes alata | reverse complement strand
TCTTGGAGAAGCTTATGGTTGGGAACATGTAGTTTCCCACATTGGAGTGAGAAGTTGTAGTGTCTCATAAATTTATACTGGCCATATAAAAAAATATAGTATTGGTATCGATCACAATAATATTGATATCGGACATATTGAAAAATGTGTATCAGTATCGGATATATCTGGATAAAATTTTTTAAAAATCATAAGTTGATAAGGCTATATAGATCGATATAGAAATATATCACAATATTATCGTGATATTAGAAAATATTGGTATGGGGGGCCCAATACCTATAAGTACTGACTGATATTTGTATTAATGATAATGGGCTATGACTCTATAGCTTAAACTTTTGGGTCTAAATGATATCCAATACATGTGAGTAAACCGTATAAGTATTTGCTTCTATCCATTTTTGGAAGTGATACGATTCTTAGCTGTGGCAACAATCACCTGGCAAGATCCAAGCACACGGGTAGGGGAGAACTGACAGAGGGAGAGAGAACGAGAGAGAGAGAGAGAGAGAGAGAGAGAAGGGGAGAAGGAAGCGGGAAGTAGAGGAGGAGACACAAAGAGATAACAGAAGAAAGAGTAAGTGTTTTCCTGTCCTTGTCTGTATCGTGTAGCTAAATAACAATGGAACTAAAAGTGAAAACAATTAACAGTAAGCCACGTCAACCCACATGGCCTCAACAGAAGAATATAAGCAGTAAACAGAAAGCCACATAAACAGACAGTCACGTGAACCAACGATCAACTTAAATCCCAGATATAATCCCTTAATTTCAAGGGTTCCTGAGTGACTCGAGTGCTCTTTTGCAATGGCATAACATCCCTATTGATCAAGCTGGTAACAAAATATGATGCGCCATTTGATTCGAATTGTTGTATGGATTATAGAGTTACTTGATCTTTCACGTCGGATCAAATTAAGGCGAGTTTGGTATCCATTTCTGATGATTTGGATCATACCCAACACAATAAATAAATAAGATGTCAGAGATTGACATTACTCACTCCCCAATTTATCATCTGACACTCAAATTAGAGATCTTTCTCAGTAAATAGAAAGATATGATGATATAAGGGAATGCGTGGATACATAAAAGTAGGAAAAAGTGAGTAATGTTGGAGGGCTTGACTCCGATGGGTGCGCTCAACGGGGATCAACTTTTTAGTAGTCTTGAAAGGGTTGGTTCCAATGGATGCGCTCGGCGGATAGCAGCTTTACAAAGGAGAGAAAATGAATCAGGAAATGTGCTCCCTTAGGCACGTATCTTTGGTTACCTCTTGGGTCTTTTCTTCTTAGGTTCTCTCTGGATTCCCTTCTCTTCTTTGGGCTTTTTCCTCTTTCCATTTCTCCAGCGGTGGAGAATGGATATTTATAAATGATAACTTGTCGTGGCTTTGGCGCCAGAGCTTGGACAATTGTGGCATAGGGATTAGTAGGTTGCTAGTCATTGACCGAAGCCACCGATATTAGTTGTCATTTTGCAGTAGTGGTGCGACCGCGGATGGTTCTTGCTAATATTGTCATACCATTTCGGTGGATGATTCATCGACCTACGTTAGCAATGGCAGCGGTAGCGTCCTTTTTGTTGTGGGCAGGAGTGCGTGGCTGTCCTCCTTGAGCGTTGACTATGGTCACCAATGGCAAGCGTCTACTGTGTCGGCGCCCTTTGCGTTGGCCAGACCATCGTCGCTATGCTAGAAGGCTCCTTCGTCGTGATTGGTCGTACTACAGGGGGTTGCTTGTTGGGTCTGATTGATCTTTATCTCTATCGGCTCATTATGTGTTGGCCATGTCTAGGCTTGCCGTATGGCATTTTGGGCTCCAATCTTCGTGGGGCTTTGCTGATGGATGGGCTTTGCTCGAATCTGGATTAGCCCATAATATAGCAGGACCCATTATTAGCCCTCCATCCTAGGTGACTGGGTCTCACCAGTTCCTGGTATGTCGAATAATAGAATGTCTCCAACTGGGCAAGCTCAGGCGTTCCTTCTCGAGATGCTCAGTCGCTAACTCCTGAGGGATGTGCTCCTTTCCCTGGCGCCTTGTAGCTTTTTGCACAAGGGCATAGGGATTTAATACTTTGTTTGGAAATATCTCTGCTCTAATTTGAGGCCTAGCATCAATTCCTTACTGATTCTTGGCAGATGATGCTGGTAGACGTGGCTCCCTTTTGATGGCTCGCTGATGTCCCTTCTCGGCTATAAATAGAGGGGATTCTTGTGCTTTGCCCTGTGGTTCATCCTTACATTAGCCAAGTGCAGTGAGAGTTCAGAGCTAGCATGGGTCCTTCGCTACCTTTCACTGAGATTATATGAAGTTCTGTGAGATTCGAAGAAGTGCTAGAAGTCACCGTGATGCTCCTCCCTTTACTTCTTTGATGTCGTAATGAGGGAGTTCCGATCATAAGGCCATCGTTATTTTCCTCCTCCGGCTGGTGTTTAGTTGTCCTCCTCTCAAGGAGTTTTGAAGGTAGGCATTCCTCTTGATATGATCTCAGATCTGAGAAAGTGGCCCGCATTCGCTTTCTCCTGTTGGGGTCACCTCCGGAGCTTGTTGGAGGAGGTGCTTCTGGAGTCTACTTGAGACTAGTCCATTGTTGCCGTGCTAGGTATTAGCTATAGTCAGTCTTGGTAGAAAATCTCCAGAAGGGAGAGCCTCCTGTGCGAGAGCGGCAGTGTCGGACACCTCGTTCTTGCAGGGGATGTCATTCCCTTTATCTCCTTGCTCGCTCAATCTCTCGTTGGGATGCTTGGTGGGGAGATAGCCTGTCGGAACACAATTGTGAGGTTCTTCTTATTGCAGCTGCCTTCTCTAAGCCTGTCTTTCCCGAACCAATTTTTGGTCTAACGTCATTGGGTCGTCGTTCCATGTATTCTTCCCTTTCATATTACCTTGTATATTCGCTGATGTAAGTTTTATACTTTGTAAAAGATATTAATGAATGAAACTACCGAGTGTTTTCTTGTCTTCATCTTATGGCTCTGATACCCTTGTACATTGACCGATTTGAGCATTCTGATACTGCCTTCGATCGCTCGATTTTCCTCAACTGGTCAGTGTGGCCTTGCTGGCAGCTCGCTCTTCTCGCGGTTTGACTCATGGTGACTCGCCTTGACATTAGGTAGGGGTGGCCGGTTGAACCGACTTGGAGTTACCCAGGGCCAAGCGTCGTCATTCTGTGATATGGGAAAATGACTCTCTAGGGCATTGGCAATTGAGTAGCATCGTCGTCATGTCAATCAAGGCGTCAGAGCGCATTGATTGCGATGGGATGTGTCGGGTCAGATGCCATGATGGCGCTAGTGAAAAGACATGTAGTTTCGTTACCTTCAAACGACATCGTTGCTGGACCGGCGGTGGCTATTTAAGCACAAGTTCATAGTCGTTTCCTCCATTGCTTGTCGCCTACGAACGTTTCAGTCCCTGGGTTTTCCATTTTTCCTTTCGATTGACTTCTACTCTGGTCTACAAATGGCTAATGAGGGCTTCATTCACGTTTCTAACTTGCTCGCATGGCCAGCGGGATCGTCGTCTTCCTTTGAACCAAAGTCCTTGTCCAAGGGGGCAGGCTCCAATGAGGAGACGTTGGCTGGAGCCGGAGTAGAGGGTTCGGTGGTCACAGTGACTACTGAGGAGGAGAGCCATTTGGAAGGCCTCAGTTTTTAGACCCCCAAGGTTTCTGGAGGTGTCATTGTTTTTAAGTCTGTTGGACATTCCCACCAGGTATTTTCGTCTCTCTGGGGGTAGCATAAATTTTGCAAGTATATTTTTTCGTTGTAGTCCTTGGCTGACCATTCTTTTCTGCTTCACAGCCGCGGATGGTGCCCCATCCGACGGAGACTGCTTGTGCGTGGATGGACGAGTTGGAGCGCCAAATTGAGGTTGTCACTACGGACGTGTAGCAGGGCTTGGAATGGTCCAACCATCTTGCCTGAGCCCTATCCGAGTCTGAGGCAAGGTCATAAAGGCTCACCGAGGACCACGCCCGGGCCTTGGATAGGATTGCTTCTCTCAAGGACAATCTTCGAAGGACATGGACTGAGCTTGTGGCGCTTCGACGCAGGAATGCCCGACTCAGAGGCGAAACTTGGCCGTAGGTAGAGAAAGGATCTTCTTTTCGTCTTCTTGTATTTTGAGGTTGATAGTTGCCTTCGAATATACATTCCAAAATTTTCAATGAAACATGCTAAATCATTTTGATTGTTGTCACATGTTGTCTATGGTTTGGAGGTTTGAGAGTTGCTCTTTACAGCTGGTCAAATTCCAAACCTGGTTTTGTGGCCCCCGGGTGGCCCGCTTTTTTGGCAATCGAGACTCTCGGTTGTTTGTCTCGAACACTAGGTCCGGACAATGGCTAGTCAGATCTACTCGAGCCTGTTAGGATAGTGTACTGTCAGTTTGCCACTTTGTGGAACAGTGTCGTCAGGGTCTTAGAAATCGTAAATTTCTCTACTGGTTGGCCGTCCGGAGTTTGTCAGACCATTATTATTGGCATGGCTTGATTGACGTGCTGCAATGCCTTCAGGGCTGGCATGTTTCGCGGTCATGATAGGTTGTACCCCCTCGACTCCCCCATATGACATCGTTTTGGTTCAGGTGGAGGTTTATTTAAACCCTAAGCCTTTGCCATTTTTGCATCCTTTCTCTTCGAACGAAATTGCTTTGCCTTTGCCATCTCTTCTCGCTTCTTTATCCATGGTTCTTAAGGAGGTTGATAGAATTCGGTCTGTTCTCACCGCTCGAGACATTAAGTCCTTGTTTGCATGGTTTAAGATCTTAAGCACCATCGAGTTTCAACGGCCAGGTGCCGATGAAAGAGCGTGCTCTCCACCGAAGGGGTACATTACAATTTATGAGTCCCATCTGAAGGGGGGACTTTGTTTCCCAATTGTGTAGGAGTTGTATGAGATCTTGATGAGTTTGGGTGTCCCGATAACGAGGTTGTAACCCAATGCTGTCCGGTACCTATTGTCTATGTGCGTCTTCGCTCGTCATTACAGTTGCAAGTTCACCCTCAGGTCGGTGAAGGTGGTCTTCTGCTTTAACCAAAGCATGGATTGGATTTCAATGTCACAGTGCCTGAATTTTCACTTTCAAGGGGTGAATTCAGACTCAACCAAGAAGTGAAAGGACCGGTATTTTTATCTGATGGTTACTTTTGAGGTGGGTAGCGTTTAACTCCTCTGAACCAATTTTCCATCTTGGGTGCATAACTTGTACAAGTTGTTTCAAAGAATGGCCAAGACAAGGAACGATCCTCCTGATTGGGGGAGAGTTTATTCCTATTGATAATTTTGCCTGTTGCTTTTATGCTCCATAGGACTATATTACCTACTTTGAACCGATAGGCATTCACCTTCTTATTATAGTACCGCGCGATCCACTACTAGTAGGTCATCATTCATAGGCGTGTTGCTTCCCGGTCTACTTCGAGTAAGTTGAGGTGCCCTCTAAGCCTTTGGGAGTTGTTGAGTGGGTCAAAGCATTTGATCCGAAGGTTGGGGAGTTCGACCTCTATTGGCATAACCGCCTAAATCCTATAACATACGTTGAAGGGCGTCTCCCTAGTTAGCTCCCTCGAGATCGTCTTGTATGACCACAGGATGGATGGTAGCTCGTTCGTCCAAGAGCTACCAACGTTCTTTAACTTTATCTTTAGCGTGTGCAATAGCGTTCGGCGTATCACTTTCACTTGCCCATTAGCTTGCGGGTAGGCAATGAAAGTGTGGACCAACCTTATCCATAGACTTGCACAGTACCTGGTGAACTGCTTATTGGTGAATTGGATTCTGTTGTCAATCACTATAACTTTAAGAATTCCAAATCGACATGCGATACACTGGTGAATGGACTCCATTGTGTTTTAGTCGGTGATCCGTGCCAGCGGCAACACTTCGAACCACTTAGTAAAGTAGTCGATACCCACTATGACAAACTTTCTCTACTCAGATGCTATGGGTAGAGGGTCGAGCATGTCCAACCCCCACTGTGCGAATGGTCAAGGCAGAGGGCATGCGGCTCCGTATGTGGCTGTTGAGTCATGTTTCCATGGATCTTACAATTCTCATATTTCTTTATGAAATTCATGGTGTCGTGCTTCATTGAGGGCCAGTAGAAGCCTTATTGTATGATTTTGAAGGTTAGGTTCTTACCTCTCACATGTGACCCGTAGATGTTGAGGTGCACCTCACCCAACGCATAATTAGCCTCTTATGGCGTGAGACACATCATATAGGGGGTCGGGTACCTTCGGCGGTACAGCCTCCTGTCCATAATGGTGTACCAACTTGCTGTCTTCTTCACACACTTGGCCTCTTCTGGACTCTCGGCAGGATGTCGTCGGTCAAGTACCTCCTATGTGGGGTCATCCAATTATCATCGTCGACCACTTACAACACTTCGCATTCAGGTTCGTCAATACTTGGGAAGACTAGGACTTCTCGCATGTCTCTAGCATACTATTTTGGGTTCCCCATCTCTGCCATCTTTATTAGTTAGTTTTCCTTCTTGTTCTCTTTTCTTGGAATGTAAACTACTTTAACTTTACCAAATACCTCAGTCAAGCCCCTTGCTTTAGTGAGGCATTTCGCAAGCAAAGGGTTCGACGCCTCGAAGTTCCTCAGTATCTAGTTAACGACCAACTCGGAATCATCGTAGACAACCAGAGATCTAGCTGAGCATTCCTTTACTAGTCGTAGTTCGACAAGCAACCCTCGTATTCGACAACATTGTTGGTGGTTGAAAATCTGAGAGTCATCAAATACTTTATCTCTGACCCGTTCAGAGTTCTCAACACTACGCCCGTCCAGCTGTGAATCTGTGTCAATGACCGATCGACATGCAAGGTCAAAGTAGAAATCACTAGCTGGTTGGCATCCTTGGTGAGGTCGAGGGTGTATGGAATTGGGGCCGCCGTCTCAAGGATGAATTCTGCAAGGGCTTGGCCCTTCTTGGCTGGTCCCAGTCAAAACTCCACATCAAACTCGCTCAATTCAATAGCTCATTTGACCAGTTATCCGAATATGTTCAACTTCTATAAGATCCCTTTTAGTGGTTGATTGGTTAAGAAGATAATTTTGTGCACCTTGAAGTACGGGCACAGCTTCCTAGTGGAGTAGATGAGAGCTAGATTGATCCTTTCGGCATGTGGATAGCATGTCTCTGTGCTTGTCAGGAGCTTTCTGACGTAGTACACTGGCCGTTGTACGCGCGGACTGCCGGTGAATGAGGACTAAATTAAGCGCTGTGTCAAAGACCACTAGATTCAAATACAGCTCTTTGCTTTTTTGAGGCGATGTTAGGAGAGGAGGGTTTGAGAGGTACTCCTTGAGCTCTCAGAAAGCTACTTCACACTTGGTTGTTCACTGGAACTCGGTTACCTTGGTCCCCATCAAAACTTTGAAGAATGGTAGGTACTTCTCCATGGATTTTGCCAGGAATCGTGAGAGGGGAGTGAGCTTTCTGATAAGCTTCTGGACCTCTTTTTTGGTTCGAGGAGAACTCATGTCGAGGATAATCTTTATCTTATCGAGGTTCATATCGATTCCTCGTTGAGAGACGATGAAATCCAAGAACATCCGGAACGTCATGCTGAATGTGCACTTGGCCAAATTTAGCTTCATCTGGTGCGCTCGAAGGATTCCAAAAGTCTTGCTCAGGTCCCGAACATGGTCATCTATAGCTTTGCTTTTAATGGGCATGTCGTCCATGTACAGATTCATGTTCCAACTGATTTGGGTTTCGAACATCTTGTTCACAAACCATTTATAGGTGGCCCCAACGTTTTCCAGACCAAAGGGTATGACCTTGTAGCAGTAAGTACTTTGATCGGTTATAAAGAAAGTGTGCTCTTTGTCATTCGAATTTATCTTGATTTGGTTGTAACCTAAGTAGGTATCCATAAAATTGAGCAACTCGTGGTTAGACGTAGAGTCCACTAACAACTTGATCCTTGGCAATAGAAAGTTATCCTTAGGGTATGTCTTATTCACGTCCGTAAAATTGATACACATCCGCTATTTTTGTTATTCTTTTTGACGAGGATGACATTTGACAGTCAATCTAAATATTAGACTTCCTTGATGAACCCCCCATCGAATAGTTTCTTCACTTCCTTGTGGATGGCGATCAATTTCTCGACCGAGTAATTTCTGCATTTCTACCAAACGGGTTTAGGACCGAAATTTAGGCTCAATTTGTGGACCATTGCTCCAATAGATATTTCTAACATGTTAGCAGATGTCCACGTGAAGATATCAAAATTCTACCTGAGGAAGGTTATAAGCTGATTGCGAAGGTTATGAGCTGACAGGGAGCACCCAATTTTCATGCACTTTTTGGTCTAGCTAGGTTCCAAAGAAACTTAGTCGTTGAAGTAAAATTTTTTTATTTCTAACATGAATTTTTTTAACCAGTAATTACAGTTTCTTTTAAATTCTTGAAGTAAAATTAAATATATATTTTTTTGGTAATTGATGCGTCATGAATCTAAATTTTGAATAGATTCGAGTTAAGTCGTTCGTTTGAGTCCAGTTTCATCTATTGAGTCTAAATCCTGCATACCACAGCTACGAACGAAGGTCAGGTTATGACGGAAGGTTGTCCCACCGTAAACATTTCGACGTTCAAATCAATAAGCAACATTCAAAATAAGAAGATGAATGCAATGAGGTGTAATATAGATACAGAGAGTGTTTGTAACATGGTGGTGCTCTCATAAGCAGATAGGCTTTTGTTGCTCATGAGGAACGAAGTCTCTAAGTATTGTGTTTCCTAGAAACATAGTAGCAAAGAGAGTGAGAGAGAGTGAGAGCGCTAGAATACCGAAAGCCTGAGAGCTTTTTCTGTATGAGGCTTTTGTAGGCAAATCAGAACGTGCCTTGGAGTGAGAACTCCATGGCCTTTTGTAGTCATTGTGCTGTGATGTCTTCCTTGTGCAGAAGGGTTAATCCCGTGCTCTGTTGGGATCGCTACCTTTTCTGAGATGGAGCCCTTATGGTGGTAACGGTCGTTGGATTAATTACTTTGCTTATATATTCTATAACGGCTAGGGTTTCCAACAAACATGGAGATGATTATGGCGTATTCTTTCAGGGGTGCACATTGAATTTGCTGATTACTGTTATAATAGAAATTACCTTCTGTGGATAGCACGAAATCAAGGGAGAAAATCGATGCTGATCGAGGACGGATGTGTGGGCTAAATTGGGCTTGACCCACTTGAGGTCTGGTCTGCAGACGGTCAACCAGTCTTACTTCCGATTAACGAAAACATTGACCTTCTTGGGAGCAAGTTGTCCGTCCTGCTTTTGGGTTTCTCCTGATTCATTGGCATTTCGTTCGATCAACGGTTGGCGTTAACCGTCCAAACGCGAATGGGCCGTTATGAATTTGGGTCATCCCTCCTTCTTCGGCCAACTTATTATTGACATACCCATCAGTAATGATAAATAAAAAAAATAAAGTGTATTATAAAAATAGCAACCAATAGAGAAAAAAATGTATTTAAATCTTGAATATGTTTGTTGGTGCTTTTGTCATTATATCTTTAAATATTAAACTTTTTATTAATTGTATGATATATTATTATAATATAAAATTAATATTAAAATAATATCATAAAATATTACAACTTTTACTTCTTTAAAAACAATCCCAATCAGGTGAAAATAACGTACCATAACACTAGGTCCAAACCTTAGGTTTATTAAAAATTATAATTTTTTATAATATTATACTTCTTTAATTTTTAAATAAATTAGATATAAAAATCTAATATTTAAAATAATTATAACTGCATCCACGACCAGAGAAAAAAGGTGCATGCCACGCGCTTAAATCAGGCTAGTTTAACCTAGGTCTGACTATCTTAGTGGATTGATTGGTCACATTTGGGAAAGGCAAATTACTTTAATTAATGCGGCAAGTTGCATTAGTGGGGACAAATTAAGTCAATGATCATAATTTGTGTTTGTTTCGTTGCTAAATATACTAATTAATGTGTTAATTAGCATGACTAATACCCATGATTAGTTGCCTTAACCTTTCCTCTCAACAGATTAGTGCTCCAATTAAATTTAAATTGCCTTCACTTGTGGATTATTTATCCTTATTTGTTCATTTAAGAGTGGAATTTAAACTTTAGATTTAATTTTAATTTTATTGTTTGATGTGATGTAAAATTAAAATTTTAATTTAATATTTTAACCTATTAGAATTAAAATAGCTAGCATATGATATTATTTTAATTTTTATGGATAGAATAAATAATTATAATTATAATTATAAATAGATATGATAAAATTGACTATAATGAAATTCATTTTATAAAATATTTTTAGCTGGTTTGGGTTAGTAGAGGTGAGTCGGCCTTGATTTTATTTTTTAAATTATATAAAAGTAATATTAAAGAATATTAATATTTTAATAAATAATGTTATATAAAATATATGTGTTTATAAAATATTATCAACATATAAAAAAATGAGATTTTCTACTATTATATCATATTAAATTATATATATTAAAAATATTTATAATATCTATTAATCTACTTATTTTTTATTTCATATATAGATGAAAAATGTTAATCATATATCAATTCTATTTATTTTTTTAATAATTGTAATTTTTTATACAATTTAAGTAATAAAATTTAATTTTAATTCTAGTAAAATTAAAATTAGATTTATATTTTTAAATTTAAACCTATACTTTTTAATGTTATAATAAACAAGTAGATTTGATTAAATCAAATTCCCATGGAATACAAATAAAGTTTATATAAAATTCTGTGACTGCTAAGACAGGTTTAATACATATTTTAAACGTAAATTATTATATTAATTATAGAGTCGAATAAAAATTTTTACTGATTCGAGAGATTACGAGTCTGATATTTATGATTTAATTTCTCATTTATTACTCTATTAGATCATTACTTATATCAGTATTATACTTTCTGCACCATTTGATTACTCGAAAGATTGATATAGTCTTTTGCATTCGTATTAAAACGGTTAGTATTTGGCTCCCGTTTTCAGTTTAGGGCAGGACCTAAAGTGCTTGACTCATATGCCAAAAGGTTGGTTTGAGCTATCCATGTTAAATATTATAAATGTGCTTGTCTATGCTCAAAATTGGCTACTTTGGACCAACCATTAGATATTTTAACTTTAAATATATTATTTAAAAATTATTATTTATATTAAATTTTCTAAAAGTATAAAATAATTTTTAAAAATATAGTATTTAAAATTTAATATTACCTAAATATTTTAAGTAAATAATTATTACATAAAAAATTACTAATTATACAAAAAATAATTTAGCAAAATATTTTTTGGTGTTTGTTTAAAATAAAAAATCATATTTACAAAACTTTTATAATCTAAGCTCAGATCTAATTAAATCAGATATTTTTATTTATAATTATATTCTTGATAGGTACACCAATAATGAGATAGCCCAAAGAAAGGTCAACGGAAGCCCAAGAAGGCTAGTCAATATT
>JAOVVI020014432.1:0-11511 GCA_028571085.2 Nepenthes alata | reverse complement strand
ACTCCGGCTTCAAGGCCACTCCGGCCTCCTCATGCTTTCCGGTCAAGATGCGTTGACCGGATTATGCCTTCCTTCATTATTTTCCGGTCACATGTGTTGTCCGAATTGTTTTTCTTATTACATTTTTTTGGTTAACATGCGTTGGCCGGTAAACTTTCTATTTCCCTTATTCCTTGATCACGTGGACTCGGTAATTGAAATTTTTTATGTTTTAAAACCTGGGTCGTCACAATATATCTATTGTTGGCATTGTTGAATCTGTGTATTTTGAGAAGTAATTATGCATTTATATATATTAATTGTTTTTATCATTTTAAAAAACAAAAAATTATATTAATAAATCAATTGCTTTGAAGAAATGTGAAGGAAATTCGAGTAAATTAAAGTAAAATTGAAATAATTTTTATATTAAGTACTACAATATTCTATCCAAAATGGATTAAACTAATATATATTTATATATATATAGTTTAAGGTTGTATATTTACTTATTAATTCCAAGTAAAAGATTAATAGAAACACCAATAATAATTAAAATAGCATCATTATTTTTTAGCTATTTTTCTACAATCATATATCTAGAGATTTATGAAAAAAGTTATTATACCTATTTTCATTATAATATATATCGGATAAGCAGTTACAATTTTTATAGTATCTTATGAAAGATCATCATGTTTTCTTCATCGCATAATTAGATGAGAGATCGATGGAGCAGCTACTTTTAGATAGATCACCAAGACATATTTCTTTACTAACTAAGTTATTCAATCTTTATAAAATTTAATTTTAGATTTATATGTTTACTCATCTAATCTAAAACTATATTTATATAACACGAAGTTCTAAAATATATTTTTCTATCTAAGTTTTATGGTATGAATTTTATATTAAATCTATTTTTTTAAATTAAGATTGAAAAATTATATATATTTTTTGCTTTGCTATCTATAAAGATTATTCCAAATTTATTGAATTAGATGTAGAAAATTTTACTTGTATAAAATAGTAATGTTGGATAATTTTATTGAACACATAATATTGCTTAAAAAAAACACTTTCTTTAAGCGGGTTTCAAAAATTATATAGAACAACTATTTATCACAAAAAACATTGATAAAAATTCGGCTAAGTTCTTCTATAAACTATTGTTTTTAACAAATTTTAATGTAAATAACTTGTAAGATTACACCAATCATTATAAAAATGTTAAACAGCTTGTAAAAATGGTTAACCTTTTCCATGACAGTCGAAGAGTAAACCAACACAGAGAAAAGGAAGAAGGAGAAGAGCCATATGAATCCGAGCGCCTGCAACTGTTCTTTAAAGAAGATGAGATAAAAGCCTCAACCAGCCACTGCAATATTTTCATTTACAATCAACTTTTACAGTCTTATTGGGGAATGTGCGTCGGGATTCTATGGATGTATTTGGAATAATAATTCTTTAAAAATTAGGATATATATATATTAGGAATAATATTTCTTTAAAATTAGATAACTTTATAAGTACATTGTAATAGTACTTTGCACATATATTAATATGAAAATTTTATTTCGATTATGATCTATGGTTGGCCTGAAAACTCACCCCATTATAGGAAGAGAAGCCTAAGAAACGGAAGCTCACCAAAGCGCTTCCTTAGCCCAAGATCCAATAGGCATAGCGGTTGACTCAAAAAGTATGATCCAACAACATCAAACAGTAAATGAGTAATTATGGCTAATCGGTGGCATATTTCGATAGCCACAACTCCAAATTGGCTACGTCATGATAGTTTAGCTCATATGTTTGGGTGACGATTATCATAATTTAGCCTCATGATTACCCTAACAGCTCAACATATCTACGAAAAATATTATCCCTCGATTACATATCGTTCCAAAATAATAATGACAGTTCAGCAAATATTCTCATATAGTAGTTGTCATATATCACCAGTGAGGATCACTTCGATAGGGGCAAGTATTCACAGACAACTTTTACCAACCGTGAAACTCAAGGAAGGCTAAATTGGTGCTCACTCTATAAATATTCCACTAGTAATCGTATACGTTGGTCAAAACTTATCAGTATCAAGGTTTCCAGAGAGAACAATAATTGATGCAAAATCTTGAATTTGAAGCCGTTCTATAGAAAATGATAGTGAATTTAGAGCTTTCTATTGTCCATGTGATGACTATTTTTATTTTTAATATTTATCTTTGACAATAGTAAACCTTGAATAATTGCATTTCTATATATATAGCTTTGTTATGAGGTACAACAAGTTTTGGATATTTTTAGTTATTTTTTATATAATTAAAAAAAATATATTATTTTTATATTTATTTGTATATTAACTTGTATAGAAAAAGAGTTGACAGAGAAAAAATTAAAACTTTATGAAATATACATTTATTTTTAATAATTTGAATATATACAAATAAACATATAAAAGTCTACATTATTTTAAATCACATAATATATATATATTTATTTTTTTGGCTGCGAGCATGTTATGAATAGATGAGGTTTTTCGGTTGTATTTTCAAACATTTTTATCTTTGGAGAGGTTCCAATTGACGGAAAGAAAATGCGAACTCGATTATCAACGTAAAGTTGGTCCAGGAAGCTGTGGATCATTAATATCTAGTCAAATTGCTAGTTCGGGACTACTCGAAGAGCGGATTGTCAATGGCTGCTGCGAAACTCAATTTATAATAGAGGGAGTCGTCACTTCATTTGCTCACTTTCACAGATATTGAGCTACCGTATCGGTAACTAAACCAATCTTCTAATTAACATTCGTTCGTTTTTTTTGGGGGGAGGGGTTGTAATTTCTTGCCGGTTCTGAAAAGTAGGTTATCCAACAGATGTTGCTGCTCTTTCCCTCGAAATCCATGGCAAAGCCAGTGCTTGAGATCAACTCTCCATCTGTCCAAGTCAACAATTGCCTCAATTTTCATTTGCCCAATCAAAACTCACGGTTTTTCAATGAACATAGAGGTACCCGATTCTATACTTCCAGACCCGAAAGCTCCAGACACAAGAAATTCGTTTTTACTGCTGAAAATCGTTTACTATCCAATAATTTCAATCTTACAAGCATGAAATATGGGTTTTATAAGGTGAATAGCAGAAAAGAATGTGTTGCTGTGAGATCTCAAACAGTGCTGGATGACGTAGAAAGACCAGTGGAGAAATCAGAGAGAGAGAATTATGATGCAATCGTAATTGGGTCTGGAATTGGTGGTTTGGTTACCGCAACCCAGCTGGCTGTTAAGGGAGCTAGAGTTTTGGTGCTGGAGAAGTACGTGATCCCTGGTGGAAGCTCTGGGTTTTACAAGAGAGAAGGATATACTTTTGATGTTGGATCTTCTGTGATGTTTGGTTTTAGTAGCGAGGTTTGCTCTTCGATTTTTCGTTCTGATTATTGGCTAGTGTATATTCATTGCTTAAGATGATCGAATTTCAGTTTGGGAAAAATTTTGTCGTTTAAATGTGAAAAAGCATTGTAGGAGCAAGTTGTTTGTGTTTGAGGTGAAGCTTTCTGTGAATCAAGTTGATGGATGATAAATAATGAAATCAACTTCCATATGACCTTGTTATTATTGTTGGGAATCATTCCCGTATGGAAGTCCTTGTAACCGGAGGACTTGGACGGAGCACGTATGTGCTACTATAAGTAGAAGGAATTTTGGTCAACTATGTTGACCAGAACGTTCTGGACGGACAACCTCAACCGGTCAATAAGTTAACAGGTTAAAGTCGTGAGCCGTCTAACTTTGCTAAAGAATCCAGACGGACTAGTTCGACCGGTTAACGAGGTGTTGACCTGCCAAAATGAGAAGATGGTCAACAGGGTTGACCGGCTGAATATGAAAGGTCTAAATGACTGTAATATCCGAAAAGGTGTACAGTTGGTCTATTTGATTGGGTAGTTGGTAAACATCATTTTTGAGATCCCAACCGCTGATCTGTCTGCTGGAGTAGGCATGCGCCACCCGCTGTAGGACAGGGCGTGCGCATACAAGTATGCAGACCTTTGGTGTCGTGTACCAACCATCAAGTTGGGCTATGGTTGCTTATGCTACTGAAGGACATGTGTATATATATGCAGACTACCTGTCAAGGTGTGGAATCAATATCTCAAACGTATTGTTTTTCATGGATTTAGTGTCCCGTAGTTTCTCCCTTATTTCATAAGGGTTTTTCACGTAAAATACTTGGTATTCATTTCTTTTCTCCTACTTCTACTTCAAAATGTATATAAGGGTGTAATGTTCCCGTGCCTTTGTTAGTCGGCCACCCATTCCGGCCAACAATTATGTCCATTGTTTTGTATCGTGGAGTTTAAAACCTTTATTCGGTCTTGATTTAACGACATTAGTTGTTTGGTCAATTGGTTATTGACAAAATATTTTTATAAACTACCAATATATTGTTTTTGAAATTTCAAATACTAATGTTACTTTAGTATAAAGTTTTCCTTATCAATATGATCTAAGTAGGAGAATATTAAAATAATTTTTTAATTAATCCCTATATATGGACTATATTGACAATGATATTTGATATTTTGATTTATATTAATTATTTCTAATTTACAGTTTAATTAAAATGATTTAAATAATAAAGAATATTTAATTTATTTATTGATGAGAGGAACGAAAGCATATGGCTATTTTTTACAGGATATGTCTAAGGATATGACTATTTATAAATTGATATTTTTATAAGAATATATGATTATTTGTAAAAAGATATATCATTTCATATTAAAAAATTACAACCGTTAGTTTCTTAATAAAAGATTTATAAATAAAGTATGAGAAACTCCATCTCTTGAATCATATATAAAGTTCTTTTATTCTTAAGAAAGATAATCGTATATTATTGATCCACTATAATTTTTTAGAAAAATCATCGTAGATCATATGAATTAAGATATGTATGACTTCTTACTTTTTAGTATAAGGAAGCTAAAAAAAAATATTTGCTCTTTCGGGTTTAGAGATGATAAGTAGATAGGGTTTATTTGAAATTTTCCCTCCTTTTCTTATTTTTCAAATTCAGTAAAGACTCGTAATTATCCCTCACTTGGCTGTCATTCCTTCTCCTCCTTTCACTAGCTAACACACAACAAAATAATTAGGGTTAACACACAATAAATGTGCAGCTAGAGTTTGTGTGACTGACCATATTTTTTACCAAAAATCTAACAGAGCTTTATTTATAATAAGGACATCCGTCAATACAAAAATAATGCAAATCTCTGCCCAACAACCACAAAATATACACTACACACACAAAATCCCAACTGCCACAATAATAACAGGTAGCACCAACGTTATAAATCCAATACGAA
This sequence comes from Nepenthes alata, assembly GCA_028571085.2. Taxonomy (NCBI): domain Eukaryota; kingdom Viridiplantae; phylum Streptophyta; class Magnoliopsida; order Caryophyllales; family Nepenthaceae; genus Nepenthes; species Nepenthes alata. Next base: position 6,161 of record JAOVVI020014432.1, on the reverse strand, counting down.
ATTGGCTCAAATAAAATGTCAACTAGATAACCAAATATATCCATGAAAACCTGCGGAAGTACAAATATTCATCATATACAGCGAAAAATTAAACTACGTAACCATCATAATCATCATCACATATATCAGTAACCATGAGTATCAAAATAAATAATACAAGTTCTCCGTCTCATATAAAATCATAAAACTAAGGTCCCAAAAAGCTCTACAATCGATATCTGCTATCTATCCTGTGCCTACGGACTACTCGGACTCGTCAGGTATAAGAGTGTGCTTATCTAAAATTAAAAAAGAATAAGGATTAGCCAAATACCCAACAAGTATAATATAAACAAATAATAAGTAATATATATTCAAATGAAACGGGAATAGGATGGGAACAATAAGTAGGGATTAATGAAGATATAAAATATGATTTAATGCACTTACTAATTTACGTTTATATTTGTGGACCAAACCCAATAGGCCTTTCTAGCTAAAGGTGCGGGAGAATGAAGAATTGATCATGATACCCCACATGATCTAAGGTCGTGAGCTCTTATTATTGACCCAGAGGGGGGCTATCTATATATCATGCCTATAGACTAATAACAATATGCCCCATGTCCCCCAGAGCCCAGAGACAGTTCCTCGTCCTTCCACAATATTATCTTAAGGTTTACCAAGAGTATCATCCGTTACAATACACGGCCAGGATAATTCTTAAGTCTCCACTATAATACTAATGGCATGCCAAGGGATATTACCCTCCATAATACAAATCTGTGATCCTAATTTCATAATTTCTTATTCTTCGAGAGAATGTCCACCAAACTTCTTTCGTAAATTTCTTTATCTTGAAAAACAAATCAATCATATAACAAATTGTGGAATTTCATCCAAATACTTGCATGATTTATATCTTTCTTTTGAATTTAAGTCTTCTCATGACTTAATTTATATGCACGAATATCATAAGTATAGGGAAAAATATAAATTCTTACCACCGGTAGACAATTATAATTTTAGAGGCTTTCGGACAACATTTCCTTCACAAACAGATCGCAAACATATTTTTTCAGAGTATACAATTAGACATATACAAATAAATATAGCTTACACAACAATTAAATAAGGTGGAATCATGCAAAATTCTAAGTTGTCTCGGGTGAACAGTGTCATAGCACCATTTAGAGCTTCCGGACATGTCAACGGGTCAATACTTGGGAAGTCAAACATCCAACCGAAGAATATACATATTTAGGACATTGGTAAATTACAATTAAGGACAAATCATACATAGAGTTTGAATTAGAATGGGTACATGAGCTGAGCGCAGGTCTAGGGTTTTGCCGAAGTGAAATCCGCACGAAACGTGAGGGAAACAAACATCAAACCACAAATAATCTAATAGTCATCGGTTCTATAATTTATATGATTTGGGTGGGTATCAAAACGAAAATACCCAAAAGAAAACGAATAAAAATTGAAAGAGAGAACAAAGAGGATATGAGTACACTTATCTCGACCTGATCTACCACTTCTCTAACTGACTCGTGCGCAAAATCGAACCCAGGAAACTCGTTTTCCCCTCTTTCTCTCTCTACTGCGGACTCCCTCTCTCTTTCCCTCTTATGTATCCTCTCTTCTTCGTGTTCTACTCCCCTGGATCCCTTGCTTCTGCTTCTTTTATTATTATTATTATTATTATTATTATTATTATTATTATTATTATTATTATTATTATATATAGATATACATTTATCCCTTTTTCTTTAAATTTCAAAACCCAAATAAATACTCAAGCGACCGAATGGGTACACTTCAGGCCGGTTCAAGCGCCGGCCTAACAAATCTAAATATCCTCCAAATTTTTATAATATTTAGTTAATTTTTATCATATCCAAATTATCCAAAAATAAATAAGTCTAATTAAATCGAATAAAAATATTCAAGATATTACATTCTCCCTTATAAAAATTTTGTCCTCAAAATTAACGAATCCTATGAATTAATTAAATATACGTACCTCGGAATAGACGTGGATACTTCTCCCAGATTTCATCTTCTCTCTCTCATGTTACCTCCTCGAGGGAATGATTCTTCCATAAAACCCTCACGAGAGGGATTATCTTCAAGAACTAATTCAAACCCTTACGATCTAAAATCTCCACTGACTCCTCCAAATACGATAAATCTTCGTTGATAACCAACGAACCATAATCAATAACATGCGCCGGATCATAGACGTACATCCTCAACATCGATACATAGAAGACGTTATGCACCTCAGCCAAATTCGGTGGCAACACAAATCGATACACCACTTCTCTGACCGTTTCAAAAATCTCGAATGGTCCAATATAATGCGGCCTTAACTTTCCTTTGATGCCAAACCTCGTGATTCCCATTGATGGAGAAACTTTAAGGAACACAAAATCACTGACCTCAAATCAGAGCTCTGATCTTCTTTAGTCCGTGTAGCTCTTCTTCCGATTATGGGCAACCCTCAACTTATCAACAATCACTACAATATTCTTCGATGTCTCTCTAATCCCATCGGGCCCCATAAATTGTCAATCTCTAGCCTCCTCCCAGTGAATCAAAAATTGGTACTTTCTACCATATAGTGCCTCAAATAGAACCATACCATTGCTTGCTTGAAAGTTGTTATTGTACGCGAACTCCGTCAACGCTTGGTGATCATCTCAGCATCCTTTAAACTCCATCACCGAGGCTGGAAACATATCCTCCGAAATCTAAATGGTTCTGACTGACCATCGGTATAGGGATGATATGTCGTACTGAATTTCATATTCCTTCCTAATTCACAATGCAAGTTCTTCCAAAATCTAGAGACGAAATACAAATCACGATCGAAAACAATAGATACTAGCACACTGTGCAATCTAACAATCTCAATAATATACTATTGTGCCAAGTGATCACAGGAGTACGTAGTCTGAATGGCTATAAATTATGAAGATTTCGTCAGCCGATTCACAATAACCCAAATTACATCACAATTCCTCTGAGTCCTAGGCAGCCCAAAAATAAAGTCCATCGAAATGTCTTCCCACTTTCAACTTGGGATAGATAATAGCTACAACAAACCCGAAGGATTCCTACTCTCAACCTTAAGCTACTGACAAATAAGATATTTCCAAACAAAAACAACGATCTCCCTATGCATGTTCTTCCACTAGAACATCTTCTTCAAATCTTGGTACATTTTGTTGATTGCAGAGTGGAGAGTGTACCTAGTTTGGTGTGCCTTCTTCATGATTTCTTCCTTCAGCTCCTTATCGTTAAGCACACATAATTGCTCTTAGAATCTTAAAATTCCATCTGCATGAACACAAAAATCAACTCAAGAATTTCTACCAAGATTGCCAACAATGTCTATAAAAAATGAATCACTCACCTGCCCTTCCTTGATCTTCTAGAGGATGTCGAGCTACACCTACAAGAAAGATAACATTATACGATTGCCCTTGGCGTAACGCTGGATGTGGCAAGACTTCAGACAACCCAGCATCTCCATCTGCTTTATCTGCATCATTGCCATCAAACTAGTCCAGCAACTCAGGACATCCACAACCACATTCGCCTTTCTTGGCTGATACTGATCTCACAATCATAGTCCTTAAGGAACTTGATCCATCGCCGCTACCTCATATATGACTCATTCTATGAAAATAGATACTTGAGGCTTTTGTAGTTTAAGTACACCAAAAATTTCTCACCTTACAAGTAGTGTCTCCAAATCTTCAACGCAAAAATCACGACAGCTAACTTCAAATCATGGGTCTAGTAGTTCTTCTCGTGGGCATTCAATTACTGAGACCCCACCTTCCCATTTTGTATCAAAACACATCCAAACTTGACTTTAGAAGCATCGCAGTAAACCTCAAAACCACCAAAATCATCGAGAAGAGTCAGAATCAATGCAGAAGTCAACCAATCCTTCAACTCTTAGAAGCTACAATCACATTTCTCGATCCATTCAAATCTGGCTTCCTTTTTCATTAACTGGGTAAGCGGCAACACAATATAGGAGAAATTCTCCACAAATTGACGATAGTTGCTGGCCATACCCAAAAAGCTATAGACCTCCGACATGGTCATCGGTCAATCCCAACTGATCATGCTTCGACCTTTTTCAGATCTATCAAGACACCTCCATTCAAAATAATATGGCCCAAAAATATAACCTCCTCAAGCCAAAATTTGTATTTCTTCAACTTCGCAAATAATTGATGCTCCCTAAGGGTCTGGAGGACAATCCTCAAATGCTTTTCATACCCTACAACACTCCACGAATAAATCAGAATATCATCAATAAAGACCACTAAAAACTTATCCAAATAGGGTTGAAAATCTTGATTTATCAAATCTATAAATACGACATAAGCATTCATCAATCTCAATGGCATAATGGGAAACTCATAATGCCCATATCTCGTTCGGAATGATGTCTTCACAACATCTTCCTACTCAATCCAGAGCTGATGATAGCCCGACTAAAGATCGATCTTTGAGAACACTAGGGTTCCCTGCAATTGATCGAAGAGGTCATCAGTCCACAACAATTGATACTTATTCTTTATCATGATTTTGTTCAACTCAGGGTAATCCACACAAAACCGTAAAATCCAATCCTTCTTCTTCACAAATAGGACCAGAGCACCCTATGGCAAACACTGAGTCTAATAAAACCCATATCAAGCAAATCTTGTAACTGCTGCTTCAACTCTTTCAATTCAACAAGGGCCATGTGATAAGGGGTCCTTGAAATAGGTGTCAATCCCAGCATGAGATTAATTCTGAACTCGATCTCATGGTGTGGCGGTAGAGCATACAGCTTATCAGGAAACACATCCTCAAACTCGTACACAACCGAAATATCCTTCACAAACAATTCCTAACTCTCCACAATGCAACATAAGCCAAAAAAGCTTCACAACTGCTATTCAACAGATGGCAAGCATGGAGGGCTGAAATAAAACTAGACTCCTTCAACCTCTAGATTCGTTGAATGTGAAAAGGATCACACTCTGGAATCACAAAATACACTCCCTTGCGGAAACAATAAATAGTTACATGATATCTAGACAACCAATCTATATCCAAAATAATATCAAAATCATGCATTTCTAGAAGAACCAGATCGGCAACCAAAGACAAGCCAATAACCTCAACAACACACCCACGGTAAGAAACATCGGTAATAACAGAAGATCCCATAGGCATTGATACAACCAAAGAGAAATCAAGAGTCATGAGAGAAGATGCAATACGGCAGGCAAATCGGGGAGAAACAAATGAATGCATAGACTCATAATCAAAAAGCACTGTACAAGAAATATTACAAATAGAGAAAATATCTTTGACCACATTATCTGATGCCTTGGCTTCACTCACGGACACTGCAAAGGCCTTTCCCTATACCACAGGCTTCAGAGCACGGACCTTCAGCGGATGAGGGCATTCCTTAACCCTGTTCCCAACTTGGCTGCAATTGAAATAGCCACCCATCAATTTAAGACAAGGCCTACTCCCATGCATCTTCTCACAATGTTAACATGGGCCCACTGAGGATTGAGAAGATGAAGAGGTCTGACTACCCTTCTTATCAGAATCCAGGTGCCTTGTTTTCTTGGACAGCCTCCCTAAACTTGCGCGAGAACTAATACCAATTCCACTTTTGCCCAGCGACCATTTTTTGAAAAACTCTTCCGTAGCAAGCTCTTATTCATGGATCAACGCACAATCCAACACATCTGTGTAGGTTGTCAACTTTAGGGTCGTCAACTGCTTACGGATGTCGTCCCACAAGCCTTGCAAAAACTTTCTCACCTTCCTATCCTCCTCATCAACCACATAAGGGACAAACCATGACAACTCAGTAAACTTGGCATCGTACTCAGCCATGGTCTGACCACCCTGCCTCAAATGAATGAACTCCTCCTTTTGGACACAAAGGTTGGAAGAAAAATATTTCTCCATGATTGCCACCTCAAACAAGGGCCAAGTAATCTCGTCCTCGGGCATCCCTAAGACTCACTTCTTCATTTGCCACCAATGATGTGCCTCACCCTCCAGTCGATAAGATGCAAACAAAACTTGGTCCTCCTCAGGGTATCGAATGACAACGAATACTTTCTTCAATCTCTCAAACC
>JAOVVI020014431.1:0-11512 GCA_028571085.2 Nepenthes alata | reverse complement strand
AATAATAATAACATAACAAGATAATCCCATCAACCTTTTGTTTTACATGACATAATAAATTTAATAAAAGTACATAAAAAATATATTAATTAATTAATTAATTAATAATTATACAACATAGTAAATGAATAAAATTATGTTATAAATAATATCATATTTACTATTTGTTACACATGGCCATTTAACCAATTTAATTTCATCGGTCTAAAAGTTTATAAAATATAATTAATATATTTATTTATTGTAAATGATAACAGTCAAAAAATATAAATATAATTGCTTTTTTTAGGATGATTATAGTAAAAGTAGTTAATCTGACCTTGCCTAAATTATGAATGATTTTTTATATATAATTGTTTTTAGCTCTTATAAACATCAAGTGATAATGCGTCATTAGATTTAAATTGTCGAACGAATTAAGAGCCACTTGATCTTTTCAATAGGTCCAGTTGAAGCGGGTTTGATTTTCGTTATTTAAAATCTAAATCTTGCATACCCCAACAGGTAAACAAGAGGTCAGAGAATGACGAGATTTACTTTTCAATATATCCTCTGATACTTAACTCAAAAATCTTTCTTAGGAAGATAGAAGGATTATAGGATGAATGAATAATGCGTATATGCATATTCCGGAGGATTAAGTGTTTATAGTGTGTTGAACTTCGATGAATGTGCTCGGTTGGAGAGCAACTTAGAGATGGAGGATTGAGCTCTGATGAGTATGCTCGGTTAGGGAGTGGCTTAGAGATAGATGGTTAATCTGTGATGAGTGTGTTCAACTAGAGAGTGGCTTAGAGATTGAGGACTAAGTTCTGACAAATGTGTTTGGTTGAAAAGCAACTTGGAGATGTAGGATTGAGCTTTGGTGAGTGCGCTCAATTGAGGAGCGGCTTGGAGGTGAAAGATTGAGCTCTAATGTGTGCACTTGATTGGGGAGCGATTTTAAAATGAAAAATCGAGTTTCAATGAATGCGTTTGGAGTGGCTTAGAGATATGGGATTAAGTTCCAACAAGTGCATTTGATAGGGAAACATCTTAGAAATGAAGGACTGAACTCTGATAAATGTGCTCGATTAGGAAGCAGTTTAGAGATGAAGAATTGAACTACGATGAATGCCCTCAGTTTGGGAGCGGTTTAGAGATGGAAGATTAAGTTTTGATGAGTGCGCTCGGATGATGAGTGATTTTGAGATGAAAGATTGAGTTTCGATGAGTACACTTGGCTGAGGAGCGACATGGAGATAGACGCCTATGCACTCATGGGCAGAGTGGCTTGAGAAGCAGTGCACTTGGAGGTAGAGTTGCTCGAGAGAAAGCAGTTTGATACTTCATGGATGCTTGAGGCTAGGAATTCTTCGTCCTTCCCATTTTGCTCTAGGAGAGAAGAGGAATTTATGAAGTTGGAGCCAATGTAGCCTTTCTTGAGCATCGTGGCTGATGTCCGTTGCTCAAAAGATTCGACTAAGCTGTCTCCTTAAGCGTGTGCCGAGGTAGACATGGCAATTATAGTTTTTTTAGAAACACTGGAGGATTGTGCTTGCCTTCTTAAAATGATAAGTTGTGGAGGAGGATATTTTATGGATATTTATTGGATTGTGTAGGACAATTGTTGTGGCCTTTGAGCCGAAGGAGCCTCTGCTAATTAATTCTAATTGCCAATTTATTACTAAATGGTGACATGTTATGTGTTCTTGGTCCGCCTCGGCGGCTGCTACACCTTAGACTAGGGGAGCATCCCACTGAGCTTCCTTTTCCTGGGGCCTTGGACTCATAGGAGTTTCAACTGGACAGTGGCTTCTGGGGCGCTCTTCTCTTATATTCCTGATTTTGGGTCAGCCCAGTGGTTATTGGACCTATCATTAACCCCATATGTTGGGAGGTTTAAATTTTTAACTCCTAAATGTCATGATGGGATGCTGCTTGCAGGTCTGTGCGCACTTTCCTTTCCTAGGTGTCCTACAGATTTCTGCTCTGATTGATAGGTTTTAGCACCAATTCAGTTCTCTATTGTTGGAGATTCTTCGCTGAGGATGATCTTCTGGCATCAGTGCAACCTCCTTAGTTTAATGCTGATCGATCTCCTTATCTGGCTAAAAGTGGAGGGGATCTCAATGCCTCGCATCATGAATGGTCTACACCAGCCTAGTGGTGTAAGAGTTCGGAGTAAGTCTAGAGCCTACACAACTACAAGCTGGGATCTGCAGAAATTTTTCACCAATGCACGAAGCTGGAGTTGGAGATACGCCTAAAGTTTACCTTGGTTTCAGATTCACGAGTGGATCGGTGGGGTTGACCATGAGCTATTCGAGTCTTAGACAAGATTTAAGAACTCAAAGAGCAAAGAATGTCAAGCATTGAATCGGATCACATTACTGCGAGGATACACTTTGGGAGGCCTAGCTACTAGAGAGATGGGGAGCCGAGGGAGTACTATTGCTGCATAGACTCTAGATTCAGGAGCAGGCCGCTAGCGTCAACCATGAGCTGTTTGAGTTTTAGACGAGATCCAAGAGCTCACAGAGAAAAAAATCTTGAGCTCTAGACTGAATCACCTCGCTGCAAGGACGCGCTTTGGGAGGCCTGCCGTGAGAGAGATGGGGAACCAAGGGAGCACTAATGCTGCCGAGGTTTCAAATTCATGAGCGGGTTGATGGCGTCAACCATTAGCCATCCGAGCCTTAGATATGATCTGATAGCTCATAGAAGCAAAAATCTCAGGTTCTAGATCGGATAACCTCGTTGCGAGGATGCACTTCGAGAGACTAATCGGCGAGAGAGATGGTGAGCTGAGGAAGTGCTGCCACTATTGAGGCTCTGAATTTAGAGCGGGCCACTGGTGTCAACCATGAATTATCCAAATCTTAGGCGAGATCCAAGTGCTCACAGAGGAAAAAGTCTTGGGGTATGGATCGGATCACCTCGCTACGATGATGCGCTTTCAGAGATGGGGCAAATACTCACTATTTTTTGAAGTGAGAACACTTGGCTTGTACGGGAACTTCGACCTGGTGGATTACTCAGAGACAAGAGGGGGCCTGCGCGACGAACACTGAGAAGCCCCAAACCCAAGGATAGTTATCCGAGTAATAGGTATAGGCAACTCTTCGCATACACTTTTTAGGCTGCCTGATACTTTTGATATACACTTTGAATCTTTAATGATTCAGTTAGATTACTTTAACAATTATTGTTGATGTCTGAGCTTGTGTCAAGTTGTCTTTATCCGACATTGGTTCTATTTGTCGATTAAGGGTCATTGCCATAGTCGTTAGGCATGGTTGGATGCATTTGTCCTATTGTGCTTGCTTTTGATGAGGAGATCGCGGCACTAAGAGAAGGTGATCTCCGGCTAAGCTAGGGAATTATTGTTGTTGGGCTTAGATGGATGTGACTGCTCGATATTGCTCGCTCCTGATGAGGAGGTTGTGCCACTGAGAGAATGTGATCGATAGGAAAGCCATATAGCTATTGTTGCCTAGCTTACATGGATGTGGCTGCCTGATTGTGCTCACTCCTGTAGAAGGATGTTGTGGCAGAGGTATGGGTGTCTCACAAGGGCTGACTGAGTTTCATGGTCGTAGTCACCGAGTTCTGGAAAATTTTAGGCCATCGTCCGCACGTAATTATTGGTGCTCGATCATGTTAGAGGATGTCATAACTTTTATGCGTCTGCTCGTAGTCTACTGACCATTGTTGACTGATAGTACTCGTCTCTGTTTGAGGAAGTGACCACATGCATACTAAAAAGCCCCCTAAGGTTTTTTTGGCCACTTGATGGAGAGGTCCGACTATTGGTCCGCATGCCCCCGGGCCGTGACATTCGACCTCATTTAGGCTTCTCAATGATGAGGATTGAGGTTTAGTTTTGACCTTCACTGGGCCGCTCAATTAACGGGATCAAGCTTTTGTGACCAAGTTGCAGCCGGTCGAGGCACACGTAAAAGAGTTCATTCAACTTATGTGCCGTATAGTTATTTAAATTAATGTAAACATACAAGCATTTGTATGATTTGCATAATGAATGGTGCAAGAAAATAAACGTGGTTAAGTCATTCAAAAAATCTGCATAGTTGCACATGACTTGCATGTGCTTGGCAAAAAATCGTCGAAAGCACCTACTGGGTTGGTTGGTTCTCTGCACCTATGGAACCACCTTTCTGATCCGGGGTCGTAGCACGTGTGCCCCACTTTGGAGGATCGTTGATGCTCAAAATGGTCCTCGTCAGCAAGGAGGCTGCTCGTTACGATCGGCAACTATTTGCCTACGGTCTCTACACTTTGAAGAACTCGGTCCGTCAGGCTGAACTGGCACGCTCTTACCATCTTACTGTGGTCAATGGCTGTCCTGCTACATGATCTTCAATATCAGGGTCCTATTGCCGACATGTGACCCATAGGTACCGAGGGTGACATTGCATGGTGCGTGGGTAGCGTCTTCTGGTGTGAAATGCCGCATGTGAGGGTTTGAGGACTCCACCACCCCCGAGGGCGTTCCAACTTGCTGTCGATGCTACATTGAGTCTTTGCGCCCTGGGAGCACAGTGAAGTACAGAAGTGATCCAGGTGAGAACTAGATCGAAAATATGAATGCAAAGCTCTGGGCTGGGCTCCCTGATCTTGCGAGGAGAAGGTAACGACTAAATCTCTCTTAGAAACAGTGACCCTTTTTAGGTCGACAAAGAACTTACGGGTGCTGCACAATACTTCTTCTTAGGCAGGGGGCCCCTATAGTCATTGGAACGGTGTAGATCGCGCCGCTTTGGGCTTTCATCCCTCATCCCATAATTTGGTTGGCCCTTCGGCTGCTAATAGGCCTTGTCGCTCGTGGCCACCCGGACCATGAGGTTGTGAGGCCATCAAATCTTTCGAGGAGGCTATTTTTTCTCTCCAGTTCCTCCTCCTAAACTCTAAGGTCTGGGAGTTGGGGGGTAAAGCCCCCAGCGTTGCATCTTCAAACGGGTACTAATGGCATGGGGCCATTTAGGACATGGCACATCTATGGGTGGCGAGCGTCTACACTTCAGGGGCTAGTCGTTCATCTGTATGACTTCCCAAAGAGAGGTTGTGGCCATGGGAGATGGCGCCTATGGCATGTGCTCTGACTCGTGTCTGGGCATTGGCCTTATCCGCATTCGCAGGACTGGTGATTAGATTTTTCAGTTGTTCTCATAGACGGCGCCAATGATGTATCCCTAAATCTGAATTATCGAATGAATTAAGGAGTAGCTTGATTTTCTTGATAGGTCAAATTAAAACGGGTTCGTTCTTCATTATTTTGAACTTAAATGCTGCACACCACAATTGGCAAATATGAGGTTAGAGTATAAGAATATTCACTTTCCAATATAACTTTTCATAATGAAATTAGAAATCTTTCTCAGGTAGATAAAAACATTGGAGGATAAATGACTAATATGTAGATGCATATTTCACGGGATCAAGTGTTCATGAAGGGATGAGCTCCGATAAATATGTTTGGCTGAAGGGTCACTTAGAAATTGAAAACTGAGCTCCAATGAGTGTGCTTGATTCGAGAGCGGCTTAGAAATAGAGGATTGAATTTCGATGAATGCGCTCGACTGATTAGCAGCTTGCAAATGGATGGTTGAGTTTCAATGAGTGTGCTCAATTGGGGAGTAGCTTTAAAATGAAGGATTGTACTCTGATGAGTGCACTCGGTCTAGAGATAAAGGATTGAACTCTAATGAGTGTGGTTGACTGAGGAGTGGCTTGGAGAGGAACAAATGAGCTTCGACGAGTGTGTTTGAATGAGAAGCAATTTGGAGATGTAGGATTGAGCTTCGATAGGTGTGCTTGGTTGGGGAGCGGCTTAAAGATCGATGATTGAGTTTCGATGAGTGCGTTCAGTTGAGGAGCAGCTAGAAGGTGGAGGACTAAGCTCCTCAACCAAGTGCACTTATTGGAGTGGTTTGGAGATGGAGGATGGAGTTCCAATAAGTACGCTCAATTGAAGAGCGACTTAGGGATGTACGCCTGTGCACTCGAAGGTAGAGTGATTTGAGAGAGTAGTTTGATACTTCAATGATGCTTTAGGGTAGGAATTCTTCATCCTTCCCCTTTTCCCATAGGAGAGAAGAGGGATTCATAGAGTTGAAGTCGATATAGCCTTTCTTGGGCCTCACTGCTGATATCCGTTACCCTAAAGGTTCAACTCAGCTGTCCCCTTGGGTGTGCCCCGGGGCAAGTATGGCTATCATCGTTTTCCTTAAAAACATTGGAGGACTGTACTTGTCTTCCCGAAGTAATACGCTACGCAGGCAAATATTTTATGGATATTTGTTGGACTGTTAAGTCAGCTGTCATGGTCATTGAGCTGGAAGAGCCTCTACTGATTAGCACTAATTGCTTGTTTATCATTGAATGATGCCGGATCATGCTTCTTGGGTCGGCCTCGGTGCCTCTTGGACGTTGGGCTAAAGGAGTGTCCCACTGGGCTTCCTTTTCTTGGGGCGTTGGACTCAGAGGATCTTCTACTATATTGCGGCTTTTGGGGCACTCTTTTCTTGTTGGCCTGATTTCAGGCCAGCCCGTTAGTTATCAAACCCACCAAGTCTGAATAAAATTTCCTAAAAAATTATACTTTTATATAATTAATAATTTTTTGTATAAAAAATTCATGCTAAAATATTTTAAGTAAAATTTTAATATATATTTAAAATTTTTTATGTTTTTAGATTTTCATATAAATATGACTTTTTAAATAAAATAATTAAAAATAAAAATATTTATTGATCAGTCTGTACTAGCTTGATTTTAATATGATCTAATATAATTATGATTTTAGCTTGGATAATCGAGCCAAATTCACACTGACTTAATTTAACAGTTATAAACTTTTAATTAAGCTTGATTAATATTTAATTTGAATTTCTTTTTAATCAGATCTATATTTTCAAATAGTAGATGCAAGTGCCTATGCCGCCTAAATTTCGGTATCAGGGAAGCTCTATCTCTTAAAGAGATGGAACCCATTTTTTTATCATTTAAGTCAATAGTATTTAAATTAATAATTATTATTTAACTATTTTTAAATATAAAAAATTAGGTAAAATTAATTATTAAATTATAATTATTTATTTTAAAATAAATTGTTAAAATGTGGAGAAAAATAACTTCTATTTCTTAAAGACTTGAAGCCATCCCAACCCCCTAAATTTTTGTTATGATACTGATAAAATCTTATTAAAACCCATAAGAGTTAGTAACAGGAAGAAAATATTTGCCTTTAAAGGTAACATTTGATGATATACAATAATGATACTAATAAAATCTTATATCTCATAGCTTAGATAATATTTTTTTTGTTGTTTATATAAGTTAGTTATATTAAATATATATATAAGCTAGTTATGAGTTTATTATAGTATTTTTAAGTATGTAATAATTTTAAATTATTTTTATCATATCATCTATTTTTCTAATCTTATATTTTATTTTCTTTTTAAAATCATAACTAACTTATATATTTTTTTACTAATATTTCTTTGACCCAAGTTTTAAACGTTTGGATCACATTGTGTCTTTTTTCTCATTTTATGCTATATATATAATTTTTAAATATTTATAAAAATTATTAATACTTCTATTATCTTTTAGTATAAACATAATCTTTTATCTTATATTTTTTATATTTATAATGCTTAATTATTATTTATATTATTATTTAATTATATAATATTCTGATCTATAAAATATAATATCTACCATGACTATCTCATAAAATTTTTTATTTTATTTTTAAAGTTGTATTTTTATCACAAATTGATGGGTCCAGTAGACCCTGGGCTAGCCCAAGGTGAGACTCGAAGGTAAGTAATGGCCCAGCTGGCATTTGTTTGAAATCAAGACCCAGGGAGCACAACATCAACGGGGGGCTAGATAGCAACGGCCTAGCACATGATCCATCCATAAGAGGGCCAAGACAACAATGCGGATGGTCCAATCGGGTCCACCCGAGACTATATGGCGGGAAGTGAAAGTTTAGAATCGCGTGCGATGTAGTGCCCATGATTTGCCCTTCTACATGGTTGTGAATGGCTCTGACACACAACATGCGCAGGTAAGGAGAGTCAATCAGACGTGGCCACAACAGTTGCCCTAGCAGCCTAGCCGATATCTATAGGGCCCCCTGCTCATGCAGTGGTTGGTCCCAAGATGTCACGCGTAACCCTTCGGCATTCCTAAGAAAAGGCTATGATTACCACCTGAATTCCTAGGCGCGTTCACAGAGACAGTGGGGTGAGCAAGCGTCAGCCAAAAATTTTGAGGAAGGCTTCACCGATCCCAAGTCTATAAATCCCTCTTCTCCCATGCGTGGAAAGGGATTTGGAGAATCCAGAGAATTAAAGAGAAAAAACATCCGAAATGACCAATATCTCTAAACCATCAATCTACTCTCTCACAAACCACTCAGCCTACAAGTGTACTACCTCTCAGACCACTTAGTTTACAAGAGTACTTTTCAGAGGTTAGCCATCTACAATTCATTCAATCCCCTTTCCTATGTGCATCCACACACATCGCATCATCCTATCGTTCTCACAATTGTAGAAAGAATATTGACTTAGGCATCAGAGGATATACCGATGAGTAAATTTTTACCATCATCTAACCTCTTATTTGTCTTTTATGGTGTGAAAGATCTAAGTTAACAAGGATGGAGATCAGACTCGTTCAAATTCGACCAACCAAGAGAGATCGAGTAGTTTTCTAACCTGTACGATAACCTAAATTCAAAGATGCATCATTAGCGCCATTTGCAATGGAGTTTGTGAAGAAATATGAAAATTGTTAGATCCACAACAATATTGCTCATCAGTTGAACACAGAACTGCAAGCCCTACAGGTGTCGTGGCCATTCGCACAGTGGGGGCTCGACACACTTGGCCAGCTACTCACTGCATCCAGGTAGCAAAAATTTGTCATAGTCGGTATCAACTACTTCTCAGAGTGGGTCGATGCTCTCCCACTAGCGCGGATAATCGAACAGAACCGAACAGAGTTCGTTCAGCAAAATATCGTGTGTGGATTTGAAATTTTTGAGGTCATAGTGACCAATAATGTAACCTAATTTATCGGCAAACGCTTCACCAAGTATTGTTCGAGTTTGAGGATAAGGTTGGTTCACACTTTCGTTACTTATCCGCAAGCAAACGAATAAACAGAAGTCGCGAATTGAACCCTATTGTACGGACAAGAGACAAAACTAGAAAATGTCAAGGGTTATTAGGCTAACAAGATACCCATTGTACTGTGGTCATAGAGGATGACGACAAAAAGGTATATCTGTAAGACACCCTTCAGTTTGTGCTATGGAACTAAGGTGGTGGTCTTGATAGAGATTGGGCTTCGTAGCCTCATGGTGAGAATTTTAACCCTTTCAACAACTCAGAGAGGATATCGATCTGCTTGAAAAGGCTAGAGATGTCGCTAGGCTCTACCCGACAACCTATCAGCAGCGAATCGCTTGATATTATAATAAAAGAGTAAAAGTACACTATTTTGAGGTAGGGGACCAAGTTCTACAGAGCATGGAGGATTCTGGCAAGAATGCCAATAGGAACAAACTTTCAACGAATTGGGATGGCTGATTCCTAGTATCAACGATTGCCTGAAACGGTGTATACAAACTATGCACTACGAATGAAAAATTGGTTACAAAGACATGTGATGTTGCCTACCTCAAGAAATATTATCAATAACTTTTTGCTAAATTCAGGTAGGTCAAATATGCATCATCATGAGTGCCTGTAAATTGTGTCATGTTTCAATTAAGAATATAATTGCTTGCTTAGTATTTTCTTGCCAATATGTGTGCATGCATGTCATTACATAAAATCAAATAACCTACAGTGCTTCTAAGTTGGGTGAACGTGCTTCACCTTCTAGCTACCCTTCTTAGGCAGAACTAGAATCTCGGCACTCACCGCTGAACGACCCACGTGTTGATGAATGACGGCCCACGCCCTTCTAAGATGAAAGTCGGACCTCCTCGTGTAGAAGGCCATAGCAAACCTTAGGGGGCTTTATTAGCATGTGTGCAACGACTCCCTCCAATAGGGATGAGTACCATCAGTCAACAATAATTAGCGGATTAGGATCAAACGTACAAAAGTGACAATGTCTCTCTCAATGAGACCGAGCACCAATGGTATTGCGAGAACAATGACCTCGACTCCACTAGAGCTTGGCAGCCGCGGCCATAAAATTCAGTCTGCCCCGGTGAGGCTCACGAATCGACGTGCGAGACATCCTCCCATAGGAAAGAGTATTGCCCTGCGAACTCATAGCGCCACAACTTCCTCTTGTGGGAACAAACGCAACTGAATCCTTGCGTCCTTGCCAAAGCCTAGTGACAATGGCAACAGTGCTTGGCAAGTAAGAAACAAAATATTCTAAAAAAAATGGAAGAAGCTCCAAGACAAGCGCAAGACATTGATAACACTAACTAAGAAGCGATTTGGTTGGTCATTAAAGTGTTGATATGTATAGAGAACACAGATAGACAAACGGCCAAGCACATCGGACCACGCAATTACAAACACTTTCCTAAGGAGAGGATCCCCTAGTCTGGTGTGGCGAAGGCTCCCCGATCAACCCGGAAAAGTTTGTCAAATTAGATCTGCACAGTGCCTCAACATTTCTTGAATCGAGGTACCCCAAAGGAAAGTTAGGAGCAAGGAGGGACACAATTTGACGACAGCAAGAAAAGCCATCCCCAAACCTGCCGGTCAATAGCTAACCAAGCTCCCTAGGATGAGTCTGAGACCTTAGCCCATTAACAGTTGAGCACACAAACCCTGAAGATTGGTGAGGTGCTGCTCAGATCCCTGAAGCGCGTCCTTGAAAGAGGCGATCTGATCGAAAACCCTAGACTTCTCCTCTGAGAACTCTTGGGATCTTTCCCTAAGCTTTGACTGCTCAAGGACAAGGCGAGCCACCTGTGCTTACATCTCTCTAAACTTAGCAGGAACGGTGTGCATTCGCAACAAGTGTAAGATTTCAACCCCCCGCTGGCAAATAATATCATCCCACAGGGGGAGGCAAGCCTCCATCAAGTGAAGCCCCTCCTGCAGGTACGAGCAAATAACATGTGATTAAGATGAAGACAGTGATAGGAATAAAAAAGAAGAGATAGCAAGATCCGTACCTCAAAAAAAGGCCACCCAACCGAATGTAGTTCCAAAGCACTTCAGCCAGAGAAGCCGAAGGCGGAACACCCAAATTCTCTAGGGTTGCTAATGCCACTGCTTCCTATTGAGGCACCTCTCGAGCTGCACCGGCCTCAATACCACTCTCCGCTAGTGCCTCGGTTGCCCGAACTACTGTCATCTCATAATTAGGCGAGGGGCACCTCACTTGGCAATGGTTGGAGCCTAGGTGATCACACCTAGGTCATCGGACTTGACGTCGCTCACTCTAGAAGTGACAAGAGGCTCCACTAGATCCAAGTAGCCCGACAGAGAAGTGACATGATTTAGCATACCAAACG
>JAOVVI020014430.1:0-11512 GCA_028571085.2 Nepenthes alata | reverse complement strand
CATGTACTCTTTATTCATTAATTTACTTTCCCCAAAAATCCTAAGGTAGCTCATAAAGTGTATTAATCGGTATGTCTCCGATTCTACACCAATTGCAACTTTTTGAGGTAACTCCGACACAACCTCTAATCACCAAGCATAAGAAAAGAATTTAGTCAAACTCTCTCCTTAAGGATCATCCTCAAATGAAATACGGTCCCAAAATTGCTTTCAAACATTCAGCTACAAGCATCCATAACATATCCTGATATAACTCTTTGTTCTTGAGACCAGGAACTCTTTTCATATCGACCACTCAAGGTTAACTTCACCTTCTATCTGTTGTAAAACAATATCAGCTTGTTCCTTCCAAACATTTGATCACCATAACACCATCTAAGACATCAGTATCTCTTATTAATAGACTAGTATCCCTAATAAAATTATTAATTTTTGTAAAAAATTAGGCAGAGTTTCGTTTGTAAATTGAGCGTTTGCCAAAATATAAACACATGTAAATCAATCCTGCACAACAATCTACAACAATCCACAACAAAACTACAAGTCTCAATGCTCAATACACTACATAAGATTTAATCACCACATCAACCGAGGTGGCACAGATACCATAACTCCAGTATAAGGCCGATGGGGAAGGATGCCTACTAGGAACCTCAATCATAACCACGATGAGAAAGACCTGCAGAAGCATAAAAATCATAATATACAGAGGAAACTAATCCATCATTCATCCATACCAAGCAGCATTAATCACCACCATACATGTCTTATACAGTTTACAAAAGTAGAACAAAATTCCTATTTCATACACAAAATTAGCTAAGTCCTAGTCCCGAGCCCTGCGTGCAATATCAGCTGCCTACCGCACTTCTATGGCCTATTATGTCTCGTCGGGCATCAATACGTTCTCATCTGAAAGATATACAGTAAGAGTGATCGTACAGCCCAACAAATCAAATCATACAACACTAACTACAGGCTGATAAAAGTGAAAGCAATAACCAGATGAGAAGTCATATACTCAGGACAAAGGAAAACATGAGAGGAAGGAGAATATCCGAAATTATTTAATTCACGTGTTTACACCAGTTACGTTTTACTCGCTTTCATTATTACCCTTAATCTTTGCGGACCCCAGAGCTAGTAAGTCATACTAGCCAACGATGCGAGAGAACGAGGAAAGAAATGTGTACACTACACATTCTAAAGCCTACTACATTTTAGGTCTGCAGCACTCGACCATCTCAATCTCCCCATATCCCCTAAAGACTAGGGCAATCCTTGTTCTTTTACAGTAGTATCCTAAAACGTACCCTGAACATCATCCGCCCCCAGGAGCAGCCGGAGTATTCCTTGGGTTTCCACCGTGATGTACATGGTAAGCTAGAGGGTACTACCCCTATGAACCATGGTCTTCGTTTCAAGATTAGTCTTAATCCTTTGAAAGGGAATCCACCATTTTCCATATACATTCTCCAATCGGAAAATCACATTCCCATCACATATCTCCATCCGGGAGACCAAATCCATCATATTACACTTTGTGGATTCCCTTATATTTACTTGCTCAGTTTCTTTCTTTCTTTTGGAACTTAAATGTTTTAACAATTCAATTCAAACTCGCAAGAGAGTTTGGTTTTACTTACCTCAGTTGGTCAAACACCACCTTAGAAGCCTCCGGGAAGCAATCCCTTGCTCCTAGTGCACAATTACACATTTTTAGGGCTTCCAATTTGACACAAACATTTAGTCATAAGTTCCATCGCATTTGAAGAGAGCTAAAGCATGCACATTTACATTCCATTTTTGGGTGAACAGTGTCAGCCCACTTTTAGAGGGCTCGGACGCGGTGAACGGTTCGATTCTTGCGGAATCAGACGTTCAATCGATATATACTTACAATTGGGATGTGGGGATTCATATTTTGAAGTAACTTCAACATATTATGAGAGTGGAAACATGCAAATTTCCCTTTTAATTTCGGGTGAACAGTAACAGTGCCCTTTTAGAGGGCTCGGACGCCACGAACGGGTCAAAATGTTCAGGATTAATCACACAACCGACATATATACACATTTGGGACAAGGGGATTCATATTTTGGGTCAATTTAATGAAATATGATGCAGAAATGGAAAACCCCCAATTCCCGTTGGTTAGGGTTTGGCGGTACACCACCGACCGGATCGGTTAATAAATCGGACAATAAATTACATAATGCTTGGTCTCAAGTCACAGTATTACATTTTTCATGGTTTGGGTGGGTATCAAGACGAAAATACCCAATGATAAAAAAAAATATCAAAAAAGGTAAGTTAGTGAGTATGAGAACACTTGCCTCAACACGTGCTATCACTTTTATAACTGGCTCTCGGACGAAATCGGACTCTACGCCTCGATCTCCTCCTTTCTCTCTCTAATACAGGTGCTCTTCCTCTTCAGAGCATTCTGGAAATGAGGGAAAATGAAACGCGAAGCAGACCGCGTCTTTATACTCGTCGGGGTGCTCAAGCGCCTAGCGAGCCAGCAGCGAGGGCGGCCTCGCTACCGACTTGTACTCGAGCGCGCACAAGCGCTCAGCGGGCGGGGGAGCTACTAGTTTTTGGCACTCGAGCTCAGATCAAGCGCGCAGTAGGCGCGGCCTGCTGCTTGTGCCACTGCATTTTGCACTCGAGCCTACGCTCGAGCACACAGCAAGCGCAATCTGCTGGCAGCGCTTCAACGACAAAATCCCAAGATTATTAACCAATTTTTCTTACAATGCGCATACTTAATCGTCTAATAAATCTAGTATTATTTATTGTTATGTTGATTGCCGCATGTCAATTATGTTTTTAGACTCGGAACCTCACAACAAACATCCTAATATTATTTATCCTTAAATAATCAGCTTAGAGGGAGGGGTTAGGATCAAACAATGCCTTCCAAAATAAAACCTTATTTTTAATAAATAAACTTATAATAAATCAACCTAGATTTTTAAACCCAAATCAATTAGCCTAGGCCTACATTCGATATCCATAAACTTAACCACCAAATCCCAAATGAATTTGATCTAACTTATGCAACTAAAATACCTAGGACTACCCAATCCAACTTTCATCCTATACCTTTGCCTACTCTTTCGATCAATCTTGCTCGATCATAAGCTTCCGCATGAGATCCAAATCAAAACCTAAGGCATCTCTTTCTCTAATATCAATTGTAATGGAACAGATCCTTATCCTTAAAAGACCTTCCGTTAATCGCTCTTACTTAATCAAATACAAATGCCCCAAATAATTAAAACATAAAATCTGTAGAAATTTTGGTAGAGTTTCCTCTACAACTTGACAAAAATTAAAAATATAACCTGTTTAAATAGATCTGCACAAGCATATAAATATCCCAACTTTAATATTTTTAATCACAACACACCCACAGAATCCACAATTGTCATATCATCCGTGCTCCAACACAATACACTTAAATTACTACGTTTGATCTAATAGAGATGACATCTAGGCCTAAATAAAATCCAAAATATCCAAATAAATATGGAAGCAGAACTAAATCTATAAGTCACCTGTGGAAGCATAACAATAACCATAATAATAACATGCTACAATTTTTATTACATATCAATATATTAATTTTAATGAAACTCTATGTCCCCTCAGAATTAGCAATTCTCCTTAGGCGATTCCTCTCCTTACTCTAACTAATTGGGTATTAACTCATGGCTCATATCTAGAAGGAAGAAGATGTTAAAGTGAGCTAACAACTACGCAAGTACAATCACAAACAAAAGCAGAAACAATATAAGTAAGTTTAAGTAGAAGAAAAATGCATGAACATGAACATGAACATGATCGGATATGCTTGGAGCACAATTTACTTCTTTATTTTCTTTAGGATATAACTTAAACATGATTATTCATCTTTGCGGACCCAAGCTAGTAGACCCTACCGGCCAAAAAGGATGAATAATCAAGGATAGATTGTATTCACTCCACACAATTAAAGGCCAAGAGTTCAGAAGTTATGGCTTTTCCCACAATCTCATATATTCAGAATTCATAAACACAAATAGAGTTATCCTCGATTACCACCGTAACATCCTAAGGTATGTCCATAATATAACCTGCTACAACATGCGTCCAGGACAATTCCTTAAGTTTTCACTGCCGTACTAGTTACATGCCAAGGGACATTACCCATCAATTCGGGTTCTAATTTCATGATTACTTATTCTTTTGAGGGAGGGTTCCACCAAACTCCTTTCAAAAACATAACTTATTCCAAACATCTCCATCTTGGAGATTCAAATCCATCAAAATTCCAGATGAGGAATCTCCCTCTAAATCATTCATGTCCTTATAATATTGCTTGTGGATTTAAGTCTTTCCATAACTTAACATCAAGTATATACAGATATCGGATTTAGAATTCTTACCAGAAGAAGCTGATTAACTTAAGAGGCTTCCGAACATGAATTCCTTTGCAATTGAACTTGCCAAAGCTTTCAAATTGAATAATTAAACTTACACAAATACATATCACTTAGTTAGCATTTAAACATAGGAATTTATGCAGATTATTGTTCAACATCCTTAGTGAATGGTACCCACGTGATCAGAACATGTAAACAATGTTTGGATGCACATATCGGTTAATCCTCAATATTCTGGACATCCAATGGTCATATAATCAAATTCACGTCATGGATAATCATTATCCTAAGTCATTCGATACATCATAACCCAAATTAATCCCGTAACATGATCGAGGTTAGGGTCTCAATGAACAGAACTTTATACATAGCCACAAATCTGAATACCCAATCAACAAATTAACATATCTAGATTATGGACAATCATATTCTAACCCCAAATTTATCAAAAATTCTAAATTTTCATTGGTCATGTGTCCAGCCGAGAGGGTTAGGGTTTTCCTAGTCTAAAAACATACCAAAACTACTTTTTTGAACACCAAATTTACATATATTCATGCTTAGGGCATAGGGATTACAAAAATATATTTAACTAGGTATCAAAATGAGGATACCTGAAGAAAATAAGACAAAAGTGTAAGAAAACTAAAGAAGAGGGTATGAGAGTACTTGCCTCAACCCAATCTATCACTTTTCTATCTGGCTCTCGTATGGATTTGAACTTAAAGGCGTCATTCTCCATCTTCTCTCTCTTCCTCTCCCCTCTCCCTCTTATTTCTGCTGGAATGACAAAGAATGGAATAGAAGATCGTGCGCGGTGTTTCTATTTTCAAGCCGGTGCTCGAGCGCAAGGCAAGTGCGGTGTGAGCACCACCAACTTGGAAATGGCACCTCTCTTGAGCTCGAGCCATCAGTGAGCCCGGCCTTGCTGAAATTTGTGCCTCCTGATGGGCTCAAGCTCACGGAAAGCACAACTCTACAGTTTACTACACTAAGGCTAATTTTTCAATTTTCTCAATTTCACTTTACCCAAACTTAATTATATTAATTATATTCACTTAATTACTAGAATTTATAATATTTTGGAGACCGGTACCTTACAA
Source organism: Nepenthes alata (assembly GCA_028571085.2). Classification (NCBI taxonomy): domain Eukaryota; kingdom Viridiplantae; phylum Streptophyta; class Magnoliopsida; order Caryophyllales; family Nepenthaceae; genus Nepenthes; species Nepenthes alata. Next base: position 5,979 of record JAOVVI020014430.1, on the reverse strand, counting down.
ACATGGTCAACACTAGGGTACAAGTCACCACACCAATCTGGGATGCTACCTCCCATGGTGATGACCCCTCTATAGGTAGCCAAGCAGGTGAGCAATCGGCCCTAGACATGCATACATTCGCCACCCAGATGAAGAACATGTCTAAAATGCTCCGAAGCGTCTGCATACGTCTGGGAAGACGGCGGCTGGGGGCTCCCTCTGCTACCTCTCAGACCTTAGCTTCAAAGTGAAGGAACCAAAGAAAGAAGCACCCGGTTGAGAACACCCAGCGGCTTGACAACCTTGAGGTCGCTTAGACCGCAAGCAACAAGTTCCGAATGTGGATGGAGGGCCGACTGAGTCATGACACACGGGATGAAAGCCTGAAATTATGAAATCTCCACTTCTTCCATGATGACTGAAGGCCCCCAACTTAAGAGGAAGTCTCCTGTAGCACTAGGCCAGCAAGAGTTAGCAGCCACCCGATCCAGCATCTCTCTCCAAACTACATGGAGTTGAGAACCTTTCTCAATGCAAAAAGGAGTGCATCCTCCCCTCAAATGGAGGATAGAGTGAAGAAGATTGAGTAGCACATATTAAGGGGAGGCACCGATAGACCCTCCATGGATTTGAAGAGATCACCCTTTACAATGGAGATCCTGATGTAGCCGCTCCCTCACAAATTCAAAATGCTAGCTTTGGAACCCTACGATGGGAGTTTTCATTTGATGGACTATCTAGATCATTTTCGTACCCTGGTGAGCTTCTAGGGCCTGGACAAAGACACCTTGTACCTATGCTTTCCTCTGACACTCAAATGGGATGCCCAGATTTGATTTTACCGCTTGTAACAAAATTCAATTTGAACATTCTACGAGCTAGCAACAACTTCCTACTGCAATTTGTCTCCAACCGAATGAAGGAGAAGTAGCATTTGGCACCTTGCTTGCATCAAGTAGGGACTGAGCAAAAACTTCAATTGCTTCCTGGTCCGATTCACCACTGAGGCTCAACAAATACCTAGGCTCACTGATGAAGGTGAAATTGAACGCATTCATATCGACTTTAAAGCTGAGTGATTTCTTCAAGCACCTGATCCATCGGGAACATAAGACTTTCCAGGAGGCCGAGACCATTGCCCATACTTACATAGCTGCCAAGGAGGCTAACTAAGTGAAGCAACACCCAGACCACTTCCATCAGTGGCTGATGAACAGAAGAAAGATGAATGGAGACCACATTGGTTCCAAAGACCCCAGGAAGCAGCCCAGGATGGAGCAAGGCATTCGTAGGAAATTTATACTTTGAATGACTCCCAAACCAACATTCTCATACAAATCAGGGATAAAAAATTCTTGAAGTGGCCAAAGCAATCTAAGAACCTAGAGGGAAGAGACCAATTGAAGTACTGCCATTACCATCGATCTTCAAATCACAGCACGGAAGATTACCAAACTCTATAGAAGGGGATCAAGGACCTAATCAAGAAGGGGCACCACACCAAGTTCTTGCAAAACCAAAGGCAGGCCCCCAGCAGAACAGATGAAGGCAAGCTGGAGCAGAGCAACTGAGAACCAGGTCACAGTCGAGATAGTCAGCATGGTGACAACAAGACCACCTAAGAGTGATACCTCAAACCACTCAGAGAAAGATTCTGGCAGTAAGAAAATGAGGATAGGAGTTAGGGATGATGTTATTAATTTTAATAATGACAATATGGTACATGTAATAACCCCTAATTTTGACCCTCTAGTTGTATCTGTGCTCATTTCGGATGGTACAATTGACTACCAATTAAAATGAGTCTTTACTGATAATGAAACTTCTTAAAATTTACTTTACCTCAATGTGTGTTTTAAACTGGGAAAAAATAAGATTCAATTGAAATAAACTAAAGGACCCCTCTATGGGCTGGACAATAAGCTGATACCAGTCTGCGGGGCCATTCAGCTGGAAGTTACATTGAGGGTTTACCCTAGGATGGCCTCCCAAATGCTTACATTTCTAGTAGTATACCTCCCCTCGATTTACAACGCCATCTTGAGTGACCTTACCTGACCGCATTTAGAGAAGTGACGTCGATCCTACACCTAAAGATAAAATTCCTAATTGCATGTAGTATCAAAGAGGTCTTGGGCAACTAAGTGACCAACTAGATGTGTTATCTGCCCAAAGTCACTCAACCAACCCCCGACCAGCCGAGGACTTTAACCTCCGAGACAAGATAACCCTGCTACAAGCCTAGTCTGACGTGTCCACAAGCCAAATCCCATTGGACCATAATGAGCCAGAGAAATCTATAAATTGGGGGTTCATTGATCGGCAACCTGCGGGACCAACTAATAACCTTCCTCAGATAAAATTCTGATGTCTTTGCATGGACACCCACTAACATGCAAAGAATTCTAACCAAAGTAATGGACTACAAGTTGGGCCTTGATTTCGGTCATAAATCTGTCCAGCAAAAATTAAGAAATCACTCCATCAAAAAAAGGATCACCATATGCAAGGAGGTAAAAACGTTGCTCAATGTGAAGTTCATCAGGGAGTTCCAGTACTCGAGCTGACTGTCCAACAAGGTCCTTATCAAGAAAAGTAACAGAAAGTAGCAGATGTGCATTGACTTCACCAACATAAACAAGACATATCCTAAGGATAGCTTCCCATTACCGAGGATTGACCTATTGGTGGACTCTGCAACTAATGATGAGCAGTTGAGTTTCATGGATACTTACTCAGGTTACAACAAGATCCCGATAAGCCTAGATGATGAGGAGCATACTTCCTTCACAACCAAAAAAGGGACATATTGCTATAAGGTTATGCCCTTCACCTTGAAGAACGCAGGTGTGACATACCAACAACTCGTAAACAAGATATTCAGAGCTTGAATCTGTCAAAATATAGAGGTGTATGTGAATGACATTGCTCATCAAAAGCAGGGCCACCAATGACCATATTTCCAACCTAAGTTAGGCATTCGGAGTGTTTTGAGTGCATCAAATGAAGCTAAATCTAGCCAAGTGTGCGGTCGGCGTGACCTTGAGAAAATTCTCTGGTTTTATCGTCTCACAACAAGGAATCGAGGCAAACCCCAAAAAGATAAAGGTCATCCTTAACATGAACTCGCCTCAGACCCTGAAGGAGGTCCAGAAGCTCACCGGGAGGCTCGCAGCCCTCTCTCGATTCCTAGCAAAGTCCATAGAAAAGTATTTACCTTTTTTTAGGGCCTTGAGGGTGATGAAGGCAACCGGTTTTTAGGAGATGGCCAACTACAAATCCACCTTCTGGGAGATAAAAGAGTATCTCGCTATCCCTCCTATCTTAACATCCCTAGAGGAAGGTGAGAATCTGTACCTATACCTAGTGATTTCAAAAACGATGCTAAACTTGGTCCTAATAGCCAGTAGTCTGATGCACAGTGAACGGTTTACTATGTAAGAAAAGTCTTGGTAGACACTGAGATGCACTACTTGAACGCCGAGAGGATCACCTTAACTCTTGTCTACTCCGCCTGAAAGCTACACTCGTACTTTCAAGTATACAAGATCATTATCCTAACTGATCAACCGCTAAAGAGGATCATATAGAAACTCGACATGTCTAGGCGACTGATGAAATTGGCTATTGAATTGGGCAAGTTGGATGTGGAGTTCTAACCGCGACTAGCCATTAGAGGCCAGGCCCTCGCAGACTTCATTGTTGAAATAACAACCCTTATTTTGGATGCCCTCGATCTCACTGGAGGGACCAACCAGCAAGAAACTCAAAACTAGACTCTATACATGAATGGGTCATGAATGTAGTCAGGGAGCGGGGTAAGAGTGGTCTTGAGAACTCGAGATGGGTCTTAGATGAAGTACTCAGTGACCATCAGATTCCTCACCAGAGAGGATCACCTTAACTCTTGTCTACTCCGCCAGAAAGCTACACTCATACTTTCAAGTATACAAGATCATTATCCTAACTGATCAACCGCTAAACAGGATCATATGAAAACTCGACAGGTCTGGGCGACTGATGAAATTGGCTATTGAATTGGGCAAGTTCAATGTGGAGTTCGGACCGTGACTAGCCATGAAAGGCCAGGCCCTTACAGACTTGATTGTTGAAATAACAACCCTTATTTTGGATGCCCTCGACCTCACTAGAGGGACCAACCACCAAGAAACTCCAAACTGGACTCTATACATGAATGGGTCATCAATGCAGTCAGGGACCGGGGTAGGAGTGGTCTTGAGAACTCCAGATTGGTCTGAGATGAAGTACTCAGTGACTATCAAATTCCTCGCCACTAATAATATCACCGAATACAAGGCATTGCTCACTTGGCTCAAATTGGCAAAGGAATCTTGGCAAAGGATCTGAACATCTACAGTGACTCAGAGCTGATTGTTAATTAGGTATGGAGGAACTTTGACACATTGAGCCCTTTCCTCATGAAGTGTCTCACTAGAGTGAGAGTCTTGATCCCTGCGTTTGAAAATTTTGAATTGATTAACCTCTCCAAAGAGGACAACTTAAAGGTTGACCAACTGGCCAAGGTGGTTGCAGCCAAAATCTAGGAACAATACATCCGAGGCAAGTGAGAAGTTCTTAGTGGCCCAAGCATAAAAGAGCCCGAGCTGGGGGTGTTGCAAATTATCAACGGTGAGAACTGGATGACCCCTATAAGAAGCACTTGACCGACGGCCTCCTGTCGGAAAACCAAGAGGACGCCAAGCGCATAAAGAAGATAGTAAGCTGGTACAATATCATGGATGGGAGATTGTACCACTATGGTTATTCTACTCCCTACATGCAATGTCTCATACTAGAAGAGACTGGCTATGTGCTGGATGAGGTGCACGTTGAAATTTGTAGGTCACACATTAGGGGCTAAGATCTTGCCTTTAAAATTATGTGGTAGGACTTCTATTGGCCCACAATGAAACGTGAAACCCTAGAGTTTGTAAAGAAATGTGAGAATTGCCAGGTCCATGGCAACATCTCTCACCAACAACCCACAGAGCTGAGAGCCTTGTAGGCACTATGGCCATTCGTGTAATGGATGCTTGACATACTCAGCCCATTCCCCATCATGTTCGGCCAGAGAAAATTCATCATAGTCAACATCAACTACTTTAGGAAGCAGGTCGAAGCCTCCCCACTGGCTAAGATCATCGTGCAAAGTGCAATGGAGTTAGTTCGGGAAAGCATCATTTATAGACTCAGGATTCCTAAGGTCATAGTGACCAACAACAGAACCCAATTCACCGACAAACGATTGACTAAGGATTGTGCAAATCTGTGGATAAAGTTGGTTCACCCTTCTATTACTTACCCACAAGACAACAAGAAAGTGGAAGTGAGACAAACCACACGCTACTACACGGGTTGAAGACGAAGTTAGAAGACACTAGGGGATCCTTGGTGAAAGAATTAATGCCTGTGTTGTGGTCATATAGGATGACATCGTGTGACAACCCAAGCTCAAATCCCTGAACCCAACCCAGATCATCATAGAAGAAACGAAAGATAAGGAAAAGGAAGGAAGAGAAATGGAAAAGGAGGAGAAGAAAAGGAAAGGAAGAAGAGGAAAGGGAGGAGGAAGGAAGGAGGGCATGTAGTAGCTCAAAAAGGGAAACTTTGGAAACCCTAATCAGCCCCTTCTCCTTATTAAAAGGGCAGTAGGGTTAGGGAAGGGGGGAAGAAAACCGAAGAGGAGGAACACACAAAGTTGAAGCCGGCACTGTCGAGCTCAAAATTGAGGCAAGTACACTTCCACCTTGCTAAATAAATCCTTCCTTCATGTTTATAAACAACAAATCTCAAATTTTATGTTTGGATTTAGGGGAAAACAGGTGAAAACCCAGGGTTGCAAATTTAGGCTACCAATCGCAGGGCCACGGTTCTGTGAGCAATCGGCCGATCTTTTGGGCACAACGATGAATGGGGATTTAGGATATTGCCTAATGGAGTTCTAACGTATCAATTTTACACATCTCACCATCTGATTTT
>JAOVVI020014427.1:0-11513 GCA_028571085.2 Nepenthes alata | reverse complement strand
GAGGCATGAAGCAACTTTCTTCTCAAAATAGGCACAAAATAATCTCTCCAGAATTGTTAGGGTTTCAGAAACATAAGTCCTGTATTTATAGATGGCTCAGAATTTTTAATTAAAAAACTTATCCGTTGCACCGGCGCTCGAGCAGAGCTCGAGCGCGCGGCGGGCAAACGAAGGGTTTCCGGAGAAACCCTCCGTTCGCTCGAGCGGGTATCGAGCGGACACCATTCTAGTTTTTGCGCTCGAGCGGATATCGAGCGAGTGGCGAGCGGGCACCATTCTGTTTTTTTGGCTCGAGCGGGAATCGAGCTCATGGCGAGCGGGGACCATTCTGTTTTTTAGGCTCGAGCGGGAATCGAGCCCATGGCGAGCGCGGAGGCTTTGGACTGGCTCGAGCGACTGGAGGGCGGAACGGACAGAACTGACTGTAACTGGACAACCCACAATCCGACATCGATATAATAATACATATGGTTACGGAATATGCCAATTAGATAAATATTTCTAACGAGTTTAATAGCTATTATATATATATGTTTATATAATTTTAGGAGTACATTCCAATTACAAAACACACTCTATATAATTTTCATTTGGTATCACTTTTTCCGGTGAGTAAATATGCTAATTGTCTTTGATTTTGTTGATAATGTTTCTTTTTCATGTAATATTCTTTTAAGGGTTTAATTGCTTAATTATGCTATTTATCTTAGATTGTTTTGACTATATAGCTTAAAATATAGTTAATTTGATGTAAAAATTTATCTAGAACAAAATTAACACTAAATAAAAGCTACAAATAAAAAAAGAGTAAAAGCAAAAAATATTTTAATTTGTTTTCCTAAAAAAAAAGTGATAGTCATAATATTGGTCACAGACAAACTATATCACAATATACTATTATATGGATTATTAATTGTTATTCATCTCACCCACTTGCATGCCATTCCTTTAGGTAAAAGGAGGGGGAAGAAAATTATCAGATAGTTTTGTACACATAAAAGGAGAATAAAATAAAAATAAGATGATTGATATATCTTTTATAATATTTAATTTACACTGATTAGTACGGTTAATAAAGACAAATTAAAATATTATGATTGAATCTATTAGCACAAGTATGATTTTTGACAACACTCATATAAATTTTATATATATATATTCTTTTTGGTGAGTTAGATATCCCATATTTTTTTCTAACCCTCATATCAAATGACATAAGAGGGAATAGAGAAGAGATTCTCTATTATATATATATATATAAGAATTCCCATTGCATTAAGTCCCAACTCTTATATATGAACCACATGCATTTAGCCCTAAAAGCAAAAGTTTCCCATGTTGAAGATGCTAACTAGGGAATAATGGGAAACTTGAGTAAAAATGTCAGCGTATTTAATAAAGGCACATTCTCCAAGACATATTCATTTCTTATATGTGTCAAAGGGTTATATGGATCACCTTTATGATACAATAATATATTTATTTAACTATATTTTATACTAATAGAATTAAACCACCTTCGCCGATTAGTTAAATTATCCAAACTTAGTAATTGTTTCTCTACCTTATTTGTTCTCTTCTGCTTACTCCCAAAGCCAACTACCTTATTTGTTCTCTACCTTAAATAAACATGCTTGTTCTAAACATCTATATATGTTCACGTCGCTTTTGAAATAGTCACGAATATTTCGGATGATTCCAATTAGTTAGGTCTATTTGAACTAATGTTCATTTGAACAATTACGTCCACTGAAATAATATATTAATTTGAATAATCACACTCCTCTAAACGTCTCTACATTTATATTAATAATCTCTCACCCTCCTCCCACTACAGGTTTATAGTAGTCAAAATGGAACTCATCAAATTAAACAGTTCAACGTAGATTTGGATTAATATTCATGTTTGCATCACCTGGTATTCATGACCATCCAAAATATGATAGAAGTCTATCTACATATTAAAAACAAGGGACAACTTTTCTTTTTATTAAAATTAGAAATGATTTTATGATTAAGAGGTCATGTTGTCGTTAGTTTTGATGATTAAAGTTGATGACCTATTAGAGTCATGGAGAGGAACCAAATTGAGAAAGTAAGAAAATAATTTTCGTTTATTCGCTGATAGTGTTTATAATTTGGATTGATATGTATGTTGGGAAAGGGAACAGTGTGAAAATAAATAACCATATTTGGGGGAGTATTATTGAAAATTTAAGAGGATGCAATCCTAACAATGAGAATATAAATCTTTATGAGTTGTGATGTGATATATACAAAAATATAAGAGTCCAATGTGGCATGGAGTCTAGCTAGAAAGATGACTATGTTGTCATTATGGCATGGGTGATAAAACTAATAGAATCATATGGTGGTAGAATATGATGTCAAATTTATCAAATTTTTTGAATTTGTCATGCATGTGGTTATGGACGAAATAAGGACAGTGGTGAAATTCCCTTAAAACTTAGATAATACTATTCAGAGACCTTTAGTAACTTTACAGTTGAAAACCTATACAAAAGTGTTCAATCTACTCTTACCCTTTGAGCAAAAGTTAAAGAGTGCAATATTCTTTGAAAAGAAAAATGTTAATTGAGGAGGCCAAAGTTTTGGAATGGAAGAATCTCATAAGAGATCTAAGTCCCACAATAAGGGAAGAAAAAAAAGAATTGAAATCCAAGTGGCATCGAGCAAGCAACAATTATCTAAAGTGATGTGTGATCATTGTGAGAAGTTCTTTGGAGGGTGGCTGTGCTATATACAAAATGGGGCTGGTTTTAATTGTGGCTAATCCTTTTCATATGATCAATAAATATCCTTGATTAACACTGAAATTTGTATTTTTATTCTCATTTAGTTCTTGTTATTTTTAGTAAATTTTTATATAAATTACGTAATTAAGTTATATATTTTAATTATACATGTTTTATTCCTCGAATAAATTTTTTTTAGATAAAATATGTAAATTGACTGTATGAAGCGATTATTTTTGTCAATCTACACAGTCTTGGTGCATGAGTTCGAATTGGCAATAGATTTAATTCTGTTAGATATGTATGAAATTGTTATAATCTTAGGCATAGATTAGTTGGTATACTATCATATTAATATGAATTGTTTCCATAAGAAAGTGTGCTTTTTGATTCCAAGTTATTTGCCTTTTATTTTCAATGAAATAAATATAAAGAGTCGACTAATATAATTTTTGCCTTGCATGTATACTATTTAATGAAAGGCATACCTTGCCTTTGTTACCACTATTAGAAGACATAATGTGCTGACTAAGGAGATTTTGGTAGTAAAAAAATTTAAAAAATGTGTTTTTGGAAGATCTTCCTAAATTGTCGCCAAATATGAGGATTGAGTTTTAAGTTGAATTAATGACGAGATCTCCGATGATTTTTAAAATTCTATATAGGATGGCTCCTTCGAAATTAAACTAGTTGAAGAACCAATTGCAAGAACTTTTAGAGAAATGTTTCATTTGATAGAGTATGCCATCTTAGGGTATACCAATTTTATTTATGAAGAAGAATGACAGATCTAATAATGTCAAATTCCTAATTATAAATTTTGATACCATCATTTGATTTTAAACCAATTTAAAAAGAATTATATAATAAAAATTTGATAAAATTTAAATTTAAATATTATGCTTTGTGCCTGATAAGCGCCTGATGTGTGCTTATATACATTTTAAGCATAATGTTGCACCCAAGGAGCACTCCAGGGTGCTCATGCATGTTTCAGGCAGATTATAGTATGCCTAAGACATGCCCTTGCAATTCTCATACACAATTTTAGAAAATTGTGTGTGCTTGATCCATGCTTGATATGATATTCATAGGCGTATGAGAGTTTGAGCGGTGCCTAATGCGAGACTGACTGATACTCATACACCGATTCATTTATATATATAACGCAGGTACTGTTTTGGTCTTTTTTTGTGGGAAGAAGAGAAGATGAGAGAGAAAGAGAAGGGAAATAAGAGAAAAAAAAAAGAAGAAAGTAAATTTTAAAACTTTATTTTATCAAATTAGTCAAATTTAAAGATTAAGATAGATATTTTTATACTTGATCTTTCGTCTATTTATAAATTTTTTGATTTTATCTATATTTCTTGCTTGAGATGAATGCATATAACCCCTTTATCTCCCTACTTTGAGTATTGCTGCACTCATGTGACTTTGCCGAATATTTTGAGATTATGCTTTGATTTTACCGAATATTTAAGGAGTTTATTCATTTTGTACAAAATAAGTGAGTATTTGAAACATTATATTTATATACGAAAATGTCTATAAAGGAAAAGTCATGACTTTATATTTTTAAGTTTTACATGTGATAGTCCATGCATATACTTTAGGATGAATTTTATTTTATTATTTACTTCAATATTTATACTTTCCAATAATGAAAAAAGTTTTATATTTGCACTTTTTTGAATGAAATTTTTACACTTTTTTGATAGTGATGAAACACTTTGTATATTTGTTATAGAGTCTCTTAATTTAGTATTTCATTGAGAATCATTTTATAGAATTGAGCATAATATCATATTTAAATATCCTAATATATTTAGATAAATTTAAGGAATACACTTGTCATCCACAAGTGAAAAAAAAGTATTTGACATTGTTTATAAGGAATAATATATAAACGGTTCATCTATGTATGTAAATAGTAATAATTTAGTTTAAAATTATTGGGTATGTGAAAATTGACTAAAATGTCTGACCACTACTCACCGACCAAACAAATACGGTCAATACTCGTACTCCAACCAGCACATCAGCCGAAGACATCACTTCCGATGGTGACAACCCCTCATCGGGTAGCCATGGAAGGCGACTGGCCTTAAACGTATGGGCACTTGGTGCACAGCTGGGCATCCTCTTTCACACCTTTTGTGCCCGACAAAAGACACAATGTTGGGGGCTTCGCCATTCAGTTCCTAGGTGATCAGAGAAAATCAGCGTCCTTAAAGGACAAGTCGGCTTGACGGCCTTAGCGCCTAACAGCAGCCAGAGGGCCGTCCTAGCAATGGGATATGAGTGAAAGCCTAAAGCAAAAACACATCTCATCAGTCCATTGCATAGTATTGAATCTCACAAATGCTATCGTGATTCACACAATGGGGCTCGACATGTTTGGCCCACTATCTATCGCATTACAGCAGACATTGTTCGGCCAAGCACCATTTCAGTCCGTGGTATTTGATGCCGTATCGGCCATCAACGAAACTCGAGCCACTAGCCACCGAATCACCCGGCACGGTGGCAAGGTGTTACTCGGCCCGTCCACATTAGAAGACCACGTCCCACTGAGCATAGAAGTCGTAGGCCAAAGCACCAATCAAAGTGCCTTAATGACCCTCTAAAGTGGTGCACGTCGGCCGTGCACTTGGGAGGTGAACCGATCCTAAGGGTATAGCACGTTGTCCACCGCGAAGTACTAATGATGATTCCTTGTCGAATCCAAGTAAGTCTCGCATGCATCATATTGCTTGCTTGAACCACGTTGTTATAAGTAGAGCAATCATTTTACCTGCTCATACGAATGCCTGCATATTATCTCATTGCATCAAATAACCTAGACTGCCCCTTAGTCAAGTGAATTCATATTCATTTGTTGTAAAACCTTGACCTCAAACCCAGTAGCCCATAGACAGTCGAATTTGAACCTCAATTTCAACAACTAAGTGATCCATAGACGGTCAGATTTGAACCTCGGTTCCAGCAATCGAGTGGTCCATAGGTGGTCAAATTTGAACCTCGATCCTACCATTGAGTGGCCCATTGGTAGTCAAACCTACTAGGCCCGGGGGCTCTTGGAGCTCCCAACCAAGCGATCACTAAAACCTAAGGAGGCTTATGTAGCAGGTGTGCAACGACCTCCCTTTGATGGAGAGAATACCGTCAGTAGACGACGGTCGATGGGTTAGGCTTAGATGTATGCATGCAACAACGTCCTCCTGATAGGAAAGAGCGGTCGATGACCAACGACCCCACCAAAGCCAAATAGTTATGCCTAAAAACCTGTCACCATGTGTGAGGCTCACCCATTTCCATGCCACCATATCCTCAGGGGAGGATGAGCATGAGAGGGCCAAGGCACCCAGAAAAAAAAGGAGAGGACAAGAATTGCCCCAAGAAGCAGTAGAGCTACAAGCTTTCCCCAGGCATGTAAGGACGACCGCTTGTCTGAAATAGAGAAGTCGCAAGCCGATCCCTATAAATATTGATAACTTGCCCAGGGTGCTCCCTCAAGATGAGGCAAGAGTCAGACAACCCTCTTGATAAAGCTCTTCAACCTCGACATCCATCGACACAAACACCTATTAGAAGGAAAATAGTAGTTGGAAGGTCTGGCATGCTTAGCTTGACTGCCAACTGAAGGAGATAGAATCTAACGTGACGCTGAAAACCTCTCTCGAGTAGTGGCCGAAGAAGGCACCTCACTAGTCCCTGCGGGTCCGATGATCCCTTCATCTCCGAAAGATCTCTGACGCCTGAGGCTCGGAGTGAGGTCCAATGAAGGTCCTAGCAGCAACACCCCGCTATCTATCTGGGCCACAACGGCTTGCATGGCCCAAACTGTGGCTGTTTGGCAACAAAAAGACAATGCCACGGCCGACCACGTCTATCGTACAATGATGATCGAAGCAAAGTTGAGCGAAAGAGCTCGACATGCGGAGAAACAAGAATAACAACAATCAGTGTCACTAGATTATTTTATTAAAAAGTACAACCGTACAATAGTGACATCTGGCGGACTCAGAACAAAACAGGAGTACGACATACACCTACAGGCTACCCAGAACCATCACCCCCCGAAGGGTGTGGTCCCTCTTTTGGAAAAATCATATGATATTCTCAGCGTTTGGCCCCAACATTCCTCGCGTCTAGGTAACCGATAGGGAAGTATTTAGCGACGAGGGAGACTATGTGATGGTCGAAACGGACACCATTCTGAAATTTCCCTCTCAGCAACGGGGCTACCTCCTTTGGATGGAACCTGGACAGTAGTCCCCTCTCCCGATCAATACACAAACCCATCAGGTCAATGATTCCGAGCTGCCTCGCTCAGGACTCATCCTCAAGGGTAGCAATCTAGGCCAAGCCATGGCCATGGGCATCCGAGACTCTTTTCGCTCTAGCCTCAAACTCGTACAAAGCTTGGTCAAGGTAATTGGCTCACTCTTGACATTGAAGCACATCACCGACAACAGCATGGACCCTTTGTTCCATCTCTTCTCTATCGACATGGTCACGCAAAAGGCGGACCACCTCCTGATCTAGAGAGCAGGCATTCTCCTCCAACCTGCAGAGCATCTCTTGTGGCAACCAATGGGAGGAACAAGCTAGTTAGGCGAAAGAGCCACCGAGAAACACAACTACAGAAAGCAGAAAAATCTTACCACGCATTCACATGGGTCAGAGGATCCAATGGACTTGAGGCTAGGAGGCCCTCTGGAGCCTCCTAATGCTCCAGAGCCTGAGCAGCTGGGCGGAATTTAGCATCACTAGAAATGGTGCTCTCTGATAGAGCGGCCCCCATATCTTTCAACAAACGGTCGTCGTCACTTGCCCCCTTATTGAAGGCACAGGGGTGAAAAAGGGCGGCACCTCCAAGAGGAAGTGACGAAAACGAGGACCCCGATAGCATAGTGGTGAGCCCTATGAAAAAGTGCCAGGAAGACAGAAGTGTAATTCTGAATGGAACGCATTCGGAGGAAGAAGCACAAGGCACACACCAAATGAAAAGAACGGCGAGGAGAAGGGATTGACACAATGCTTATATAACCGGTCCCTAGGGAGCTAAAGGGTCTTATCGCCATAATAGCAGCGACATGTGCCCTCACCCCAACGCACTACAACGCATCCTTTCCCATCCGTAATTATGAGCCATTATGGTTGTTGTCACATCGTCTCTGCAATCGAAGTGCTCAAACACTCATATTGACGTGATGCCTATGCGACACTCGTAGATGGCTCCCCGATGCTCCAGTCTCCACTCGCCAACCAGCAGGTGATAATTGCCAGAGGCATTATCAAGAGAGTGCCACGTAACGGATGACTTTGAACATGGACACACAGACACCTCCTCGGCCAGGTATCGAAACGAGGTGCCGAGGGTCAAATCAGGATCAAGGCATCTAGAGCTCTTCTCGTCATGACAACTGAGACCAGAGTCATAGAGGATGGAAGAATGAAGTACTCCCACCATTCAGCGATAGCACACAAGCCGCCTGATAGGGGTATTTTGAACCACCCTGGCACTATGACCTGGGCCCTCTGAGATAGTTACTCTCCAGCAGAAGCCAAAGCAAAGAGTTATGACCCGACCGAGGCCCTGCCCTTGGTCTTCCCCAATTTAGGGCATGCAGTTGACAAGCCAGCCAGTCACAGTCGGCTACCTCAAGGCCTATCCCCGAGTGACACAGTCCAATTTAGAGACTTTGGGGGCTCTTTGGACCTTGACTTTCTCCAGGGTAGCCTGGGGCTGACACGACTGGTCCGTTACAGACCCAGTGTCACATCAGCTAAGACAACACTTGGCTAGCCATCCATTGCCTCGGAGGTGACACTCCCCTGAAAGACGCAAGTTGTTTCGCCATCTCGGCTGGCACGGTGCCACCAGGTGCGCTATACCTCAAATGCCATTGGCCAATTATTCCCAGCATGGCAATCCTATGGCTGATCTGATCAGTTGACCCCTGACTAGGCATCAAGGCGAATTGCCTCCCGTTGGGTCCCCGCAAAATTGAATTACCAAGTTGGTAGATAATCAGTTGATTATAACATGCAAAAGCCATGCAAGAAAGTCAAAAGTCAAAAGACAGAAGACAAGAGAAATAACAAAATTTCCTTCATTAATTCCCATTATAAAATACAAAGTTTACATCAGTGGACGTACACAAAAGGAAAAAGGGAGCATATGGGACAAATACTCGGTGGCACCAGCCCACAAAATATGTTTTGGGAGGATAGTAACGATTCATTACTTATCAACACCTGGGCCTGGGACCAAGCACCATAGCAGCTGAATGGGATGCCATTTTTGAGTGGAGGGAGGGGTGAGATGTTGCTAACCCCACCGGAAAGGCCTCCCGATTGGAGATCCTCTGCCAAAGCTAACCATAGCCTATGAAAGTAAAACCCAACCCATAACTAAAACAATGGTCTAACTACGGTAGAACCCGGAAGCACCCCCTCCATCAAGATCCACAAGCGATTCTCTGACAGAAGGAACCAATGACCAAGCTCTTCTCGTTAAGCCAATGTGGCAGAAAAGAACTCTTGCGCCTCAAAGTTCCTTCAAAGGCTTCGCCACCAGATGCCCACACAGAGAAGGCTCATGTCAGTGACTAGAAAAGTGAGCCACCCTTGTCACGAACGGGGAACAACCCTAGCAAGTACATAACAACGAGCTCCAACTGTAGCTTCCTGTATAGTGAGACTTTCATCGATCTTGAACAGCAGTAATGGGGATTCAGGCAAGCTCTAAGCACAACTTTCATCTCCGAAAGACGCACACAGGTCAACTACCATGGCGGCTTGGGACTCTCTCTTTTCTTGAACAATCGCATCACTTGATCAAGGGAAATGTGATTCGTGGCATGGAGCACGGAGGGTCCCCCTATTTATGGTCAGAGTCGGGGTCGATGGGGTTATTCATTCGAAGGGTCACGTCCACGGCGCCCTTAGCAGGAGGATAGCTCCATGCCTCGAGGCTACATTAGAATCTTTTTGAGAAAGGCTTAGCTCAGCTGATGCTACGCAAGAGACATCGAAGTGGAAAGCCTCGAGGGGAGGCGTCTTGGAAAGGAGCATGCAAGTTGGCCCACGCCAAGTTGTCCCATCATCATGCAAACCAAGAACTGGCAAAAAATAGTTTTCTAGTATAGGGGGCTAATGATGGGTCTAGTAGCGACCCGGGCCAGCACAGACCCAAGCCCAATCGTTTGCACAATAAGGGGCCCAATAAGCGGCAGATCCAATTTCAATAAGGAGATCCATCTAGCCTAACCCAAGTGCCATAGTGGTGACAAGAATGAGGCTCATTGAGTGATGAGTCTTAGGAGATGAGCGTCAATGGCCCAACCGACAACACAGTCAGACGGACCAATTTGAAAGGCCCTTAAGCGGATAGCTAGTAGAGCGGTCAGAGTATGTGCATACAGAGTACTGCCTGAAACCACCTGACAACTGCACCAAGGGACCACTCATAGCCTCCTCATCACAGTAAGGCAACATCTGACATGGTGGATCCTGTCAACGTCCCCAACTGTCGACGAATCTTGGTGGGACATTTGTCGACTACCTTGGTGTCAAAGTTTTCTCCACAAAACACTATAAACTCCTTTACCCCTTACAAGATAAGTAGGGAGGAGGGAGGGCAAGAAAAGAAACAGGGCTTTCCTTCAGGGAAGAACGCGGAGCAACGAGAGAACTCTGTCCCTAAACATAGCACAAATCTCCCAACAATAGAGCCCAAAGCTCCCAAAAATGGCACCCAAATTTTCTATTCCTGCTACTGATAAAATAGGGCACAGATCCCTTCACGATGGCAAGCAGAAATTCTTGCCAAATAAAATCGGGTGTACCTTAAGTTGCCCCTAAGTTGGGCGCATCTCAAAGTCGCCCCTAAGTTTGGCACATCTCAAAGCTGCCCTAAAGTTGGGTGCTCCTTCGAGCCGCCCCTCGGCTAGGCACACTAAGGAGCTTAGCCCTCAGTTATAGTGAGCCACTCCCTATCGAGTGTATCCATAGTGAGCCATTTCCTATCAAGTGCATTTATAGTGAGCTACCCCATATCGAGTGCATCCATAGTAAGCCACTCTCTACCGATTGCATCAATAGTGAGTCATCACCGAGTGAAACCTTAGTGAGTCATCGATTGTGTGCTACTAGAATGGAGCCCAAACTTTCCTCCTCTCCAAGCCACCCCCAGTCGAGTGTACTAACAGGAGCCAGTGCTCGTCTCACATTTTCCATTCATATGCAATTCTGTATTATCTAGTATCTTTCTTACATCTTTCTATTAACATGTAATTCTATATTATATAGAAAGATTTTTAATTTGAGCACCGGAGGATAAATCAAGGAATAAGTCTTGCCAATCATCTAGCCTCTTATTTGTAGTTTATGGTACGTAGGTTTCAGGTTTACAAAGATGGATATTGGACTCGCTCTAATTCGATCAACAATAGAAGATTAAGTGGCTATTTAATCTATACGACAACCCGAGAATTAAGGACACATCAAAAAGTAAATGTGGTGGTTCGTGGAAGAAATTAAAAGGAAGATGAGTGAAAATCGGTGCAGTTTGAAAAGGGTATTTCTAGATATATTTTCTTTTTATATAGGTAAAAATATTGAAAAAATAAATTAATAAAATAGTGACTCAATTTACAATGCACCATGTGCGCTCTATAATAGTCATATGTTATATTTTCAGTATATATAACTTATTTTTTATAGTTCAAAATTAAGCTATCATTTTAC
>JAOVVI020014426.1:0-11513 GCA_028571085.2 Nepenthes alata | reverse complement strand
AGAGGGGATCCGGCCTTCCAAAGAAGGAGGATTACCCCCTCTCCCATAAATGAGCCCCAGAACCTTCGTTCTGGGCACGATTTCTGGGACGCTTTCATCCAGGCTTCAAAACACTTTCTTTCACGCTTTGATAGAGACTGAAAAAGGCTTACTGGCTTACAGACTATTACCACGAAAATACTCTAAGTGTTCTAACAAGCTCCCTCTCAGCCACGAGAAGCTTACAGAACCTCCCTCACCTCCAAGCACCAAGGGAACCCTCACGGTCATTTACTGCCTTCTTATCGTCCGGATACAAGAGTAGCATCGCGTCTCTCTTACATCTGGACCCTCACGCTCCTCACCACCCTCGCTTAACCCTCAACTCTCAGTTCTTTTCTTCAAATGCTATTTACTGACTTGAGCGTCGGAGTGTTATCGGTGGGACTACCTCCCGTCGCTAACGCTGACCTCTTGTTCTTTTTAGTGGTGTGCACGACCCGCACTCAGCGAACGGAGCCGGATCAGGTCAGCCCAGAAGAATCTGAATCTGTTCGAAGTCGGATTTAAGTACGCATTAGGTTCAATAGATAGTAACTGGACTATTGTAACTAAAAGAAATTTTCAGTTTGCCTTTGAACAATTTGAAGAGGCCAAATTGCTTATTCAATTTACAGTTCGGTGCTTCCTTGCTATTTTTTTGTTAAATATTTAAAAAATGGGCTGCTATATGAGATTTTCATATTTTAGAAAATAAAAAGGATCAATTAAGTATAGTCATTTATATACTTTAAAAAAAGATTATTCTGATGATAAACTTTATTTTCATAAAATAAGATAATCCCTTGAGATTGGAATCAGCAAATGGTATTATACGGATAAGAAAAATAATGCTATCCAACAGTATTTATAATTTTTTATAACTTAATTTTATATGTATGTCTTGATTGGTAGTTATACCCACAACCCAACTGAGAGGTCCATTTCCATGTAACGAGTATAGAAGGACCAAGAAATCAACACAGTCCAAAAGGCTAGGTTGACTCTTAAGGCCTGAGAATTTCAGCCCATGTCACGAGAAGCCAAGGAGATAAGTTAGTCCGAGAAATTGACGATGCTTTAGAGGCATGAGAACAGTGTGCGCTAAAAATCCACGGACTTAATGAGAGCCCAAGCCTCCATCAAGAACGTGGTTAGCTCAAGACGATCGAGAGCACTAGATCAGAAAAATAACATTCGCAAAGGCACGCGCGATTTCTACAACGCATAATCTTCACATAGAATAATAACCTACAGAGCAGGTATGATCACTACAAAAATGATGTTTCAGAGAGCTAATTCGCATGCACGCAATCTTTCTGACACGGCAAGTTGAATTTACAGAATTTGTAGCAAGATCCACTGCACACGCCACCTCCACATGGCTACTCCACGTAGGAAGGCTCAACCACTATATAAACCGTCATTGTGTACCTAACAAATAACTGAATTTACTTCACTTGCATTTACGCCCACAGAAAGAGAAAAAGTAAGTCACTCACACTGCCAATTGAGAAAATATTTGTGTTTGTAAGAGTAATTCTTGGGATTTACCATACACTTTGTTCTCTATCATTTGTACTCAAATACTTGAATAGTAAAATTATTATTGAACTCAAAATTTTATGATTTTTTCCTCTCATTTAGAAGAAAAATTTTTACGTAAAAATATTACGTGTTATTATCTCTCTCTCTCTCTCTTCTACTTAGAAACTTAATTAGTGTTACTCAACTTTGAGTCCTCTTCCACAATGAAATTGGGATCCAAGAATACAACATGTCTTATTTTAATTTTTTTTAATTTAATAGGGTCATATATTTTCTAAAACAATACCATTTGTTTTACTCTTATATTTTATCTACTGCTCTTTTTTCTAAAAATTAGAATATATAGCAATGGTAATTTAAAAATGGATAAAATATCAAATAAAACTGATGCGTCCCTGGATCTAAACTTCGAATAGATTCGGGCGATCATTGCATTGCGTTTCGGCTCCGTTCCCTGAGTTGGATCTTGCACACCACTAAATAGAGTAGGAGGTCAGCATGTCGATAGGATGTAATCCCACCGAAAATACTCCGACGCTCAAGTCAGTAAAACAGTCTTCAAAGAAAGAAACTCGAAGGCTTCAGAGGAAAGCGGGAGAGAAAAAGAGTGTATTTTTTCAGATGTAAGAGAGACGCGGGGCCTTTCTTGAATCTGGGAGGTGGGAAGGCAGTAAACGGCCGTGAAGGCTCACTTGTTGCCTTGGAGGTTGTCTACGTTTACGGTTCTGAGAGCTTTGCTGCAGAGAGAGAGAACTCATTTTCAGAACACTTAGTATTTCTCCGTCTACTTGAATGCATAAAAGTGAGCGTACCTAGAACGATGATTCTAGGGTTTGTTTTAAGGCTGAAGGGGTGATCTTCCTTCTTTGGAAGGCGTGATTCACTCTGTCTACCTTGGCTGGCCTGTCTTCTGGAGCAGAGGCCGGTTGCCAAGGTGGGCATGATTGTTTCCTTGTCAGGCGGTCAACAGCTCTTCGAGTCGATTTCTTTCCTTCTCAGCATATTACCGTTGGAGTGCCTTAGTTGGCAAGAAATTGAAAAGATCTAGCGCCTTCCTTATTTGAATGGCGCCAATCTTTTCAATGTCCTTTTTTGTGACAATTGGGATCGTGGGAGATATTTGAAAAGCTATAGTTGGCCGTCTGATGAGTCGTGGGCCCAAACGGATCAAGCTCATTTCTGTAAAAAGGCTTCCATGGGCCTAATGTGTAGGGCGCGGACGGTCAACGTTTGAATTGACTGTCTGCGTATTGGCCACCTTCGTAGAAAACGAAGGGAGAGTGGCTGTTGGACAACTAATGGGCTGTGAACTAAAATGAAGTAGATCCATCACTGTGAAAAAGCTTCTAAGGGCCCAACATGCTGGGAGCGGATGGTCAACGTTGAGTTGACCGTCTACGAGCAAGTTGACCACTCAGTTGGTCACGCCAATGTTGACCGTCCTGGGCCTTTTAATTTTTGGGCCCATTCTTTTACTGGACCGTCCAAGTGTTGATCGTCCTCTTCAAAATTCCGTTGGTCTTTTGGACCAGTCCATTATTGACATACTCATCAAAAACTTTATGAGAGACATTGAAAAATAGAGAAAGGTATATTTGTCTCCTCTTTCAATGGCAAAGCATGTTGTCTTAGCCCAACGGATTTGAAGAAGGTGCGTCTTTCTAAGAATATCTATTAAATGTATTTTTTTCATCTAGTAAATAATAAAATTTAATAGATAAATTTAAATTTTAAAATTAATTATCTAAATAATTTTTTTAAAAAATGTTATTTAGTTATATAAAGTTGTGTCCTTGATTTATGATAATTTTAATTAATTAAATTAATAAAATTAAAATTAAAGTTAAAAAATAAAAAAATTTGGATTAAAAAGTTTAAAATTGGATCGAATAATTTGACGCCTCAATAAGGTCTAACTGACATTTAACCGTCTAAAGCCGTAGGGTCAACGTTTGAGATACGCTCGAGGGACGTTCAAGCGCGTTGTAACAGTAGCAACGCGCTCGAGGTATGTCCAAGCAGCACTCAAATGCTACAGTCCAGAACCTCGTTGTAGGGTACCGATTCTAAAAATATGGTAATTAGGTATGTCCGAATATTCTCGTTCAGATATTCAATTAAGTTTATATTTTGTATTACCTATAACTTAAGCATGTGAATAATCGATTTCATATCCGATTTGTGAGATTTGTGATATTTTTACACCCGAAATTTCTAACCCGTGTCCCCTTTGATTTTGCCCTTTTCCTTTGAAATTCGTACATAATTTGGCTTTAAAATCTTAAAATCATAAATTTATGGATGTTGTTACTCTAAAATATGGTATTTATATACATATATTTTGTATATATTAATTTTATTTATTGTGGTAATATTGTGGACGTAAATTGTGATATTTAACCACATATACATTATACATAATAGCCCATATATACTCTTGAAAATTATGTTGCATGTAATTGTAAATGAACTTATTATCCGAAAGCTCTAAAATTATATTTGGCTCATGTTGGTAAAAAGCTCTTTTGTATTTTAAGTTTTATGTTAATTTATGCATCTAATTGAAAGTATGTGAAGACATAAATTTATAAAAAATGATTACCTATATATGTATCAAAGAATTATGAGAATTATACAAAGTATCTTAAATGAACTCCATAATTTATAATGTCAGATAATCTGTTCTCTAAGGAGTAACAACTCTATATATATTTCTAGTAGAACCTTCTCTTAAGAATAAGTAATTAAGAATCTAGGCCAATAATTTATTTTTTAAATGGTAGTATTTATGATATACCTTAGAATATTATTGTGACAAATTGAATAATTACTCCTGGACAACGAAAAATGCTCTGGTGGTATAAATATTATCTGTTATCTGGCCCAATATATCGGGCTAAAGATATACCATCCGCCACGAGATATTAAATTTAAGATACGTAGTTAGCGCCTTAAAATGTGCGGAGACATATACATTCTTTTCTTCGATTTATTTACACCGTTAGCTGGTAAGGCCTACTGATTTTGATCCGCAAAATAAAGAAGTCCATACATATTTTGAAACGTAAAGAAAGAATAAGTGAAATGAAGAAAATAATTGTAGTCCAAAAAATACATTTGATCATATTTCATATTTATATATTTATATTATACTCATATATCATTTCTCTATTTTATTTTACGTATACTACTTATAGTCTTTAATTATTGTGCCTTATTAAGTATTTGGCTCTCTCCTTACTATTTTTATTCCTCCAGATTAGCACACCCTTATACCCGATAAGGTAGAGTGAGAGTTTCGGAGCTGACTAGACTATAGATTTTGATAGAATAACCTTGTAGACGTAATTTTATAATTTTTTATCTTGTGGAGCTTTTGTATTATTCTGAGATGGTTATATATACAGTTGTATGTATACGATGATGATGTATATGTAGCATAGTTTTCGCTATATGATGGATATAGAAGCCTTCGCAGGTATTTATGGTATGTTTGGGGACCTAATGGCATCTAATCTAAACCAACGTCATACTCAGAGTTATAACGTCGGTGTCACGTGTTTGTGTAGCTATTTTTGTATCCTTTGTTGTAATATGTAGTTATATTTTGTGCTGTATATAAATTTTTTTATACAAGTTATATTTGTTTGGAAATTGTTTTATTATCAGAACTTTGTTGGATTCTGATTAGGAAAGTCAATCCGTCACACTCGGTGCCTAATACATGATTGACCTGACGTTCAAGCGCCACTCTGTTAGATAGAACAGCTAGCTCATTTTCTGTCATTTTCTCAAAAAAATTGAGAGAAGAGTGAAACAGACAATGAGAATAGAGAAGAGATAGAAGAGGCCAGATAAGTATAAATTAAGTGAATCAAAACTTAAATTTTGATAATTTGGAGTTATTACATGTATATCTTGAAACTTTCTTCTCTTGTTGCTATTCTTTACTGAATTCATTGAGTATTTCTTATTTCAATATTCATGTATGATATAATTTTAAAGTTATAATATTTATATTTAGTATGCACAAATAATTTTCTTCATATTATTGTAAAAAAATATGAAAATCTTGTGTAAACTCAAGTACATAGTATAATTGAGCTATTTTTTTGCAAATACTCTTTCATGCATGTCTAAAAATTTGATATTATACTTCCGTATGTCTGAAATCCATACTTAATATTCTTGAATGATTATAAAATGTTGAGTATTAATTTTTACATTATAGATTATACATGTTCTACATATTTGTTAAATTCTGCATTATGCTGATTTTTTCTTAATTATTCTGCTAAATTTATATTTTATATTTTAAAATTTATTATAGCTAAATTTCTATAAATGTTTAAATATAAATGGACAAAATTTTATAATAAAATTCTAAAATTATGTCAAGAATTATAATTAATTTTTCTATAATTAAAAAAATTAATAAATGTGAAAAAAAGTATAAATTTTTTCTAAGAATAAATATTGGACCATGATTAAATTTCAGATAGTGATATATTATGACATACTTTGGTATATTATAATGATATATCGAGATTTTAACCTATTATCTGTGTATAAAAAATAATATTCAATTCTGTCTTTAAGGTTATATATAGATTTTAAAGACTAATTATATTTTAAACTGATACGATTCCTTACGTAAAGTCGAGTGTCACGATTGGATCGGTATCAAAGCCACATGAGACGTAACACTTATTTGGATCTTGTGTATGAATTAATTTATTTTATCGTAGTCGATCGAAATATTGACGTGAACTTCACATTCAAATATTATTAAATAATAATTATGTTAATTAATAATTGATTAATGTTAATTATAGTATCAGGATTTGAAACGTGACTGGCTAAATATTTTATGTTTGTTAATATTACAAAATAATACTATATATAATTTTTATATTTTAAAATATTTACAGTTAGAATTTTATCAAGTAGTAAATTTAATGTATTGGGTCCCAATATAAGGGCCTATAAAATTCAACCCAGAGAAAGGGCCCAAGTCAAAAGTCTAGAGACAAATCCATGAACGAGGAGGACTAAATGGCTCAAGAGGCCCAAAAGCTCAGGCTAGCTACCCACGACTAGATAGCTTGGTGAGCCCCAGAAGCTTCTTTAACTAATGAGGACTCATGGACATCCGAGAACCCTGTCCCTCAGATATGAGCAAAATCCCGAGAGCCTTGAAGGTTCCACCACACTGTAGAATATTTCGACAGGTCAAGAAAGAACCCGAGAATCCTTCGTAAGAATCCGAAGATTCTCAAAGGTCTTCATAGGATGATTAACGTCCGAGAACTACCTCCCTCAATGGAGTCCGCGAACTCACAAATGGACAAAGCACGCCACACAAAGACGATGACTACTTCACACATGGCTGAGAGCGCCAGCTAAATAATTTTGCCGATTTCTAAGGAGCTTGCAGCCTCTGCAGGACGCCTTTTCTATAGAGCACGCCTGGTCAAATCAAAACTGACGCATACGGCCTCCGTACCTGACACGCTTAGATTCTGCGAGTAGCGCCAACGGCGCCAGCAACGTACCACCCCGCACACGTCATTGATTTCAGACACAGCCAGCAAGGCAGGTGGACAGACCCCTCACGCGTCTGTCATGACCAGAAGGACAGGTGGCAGCCTCTCGGTCATCCGCCAGTTGTCAAGTGTTCTCTCCCCAACGGCACGATTTTGCCTATAAATATCCGACAGAGGCTCTTACCTCAAGGACTCGAGAGAAAGAAAATAAAAAGAGACAACCTCTCAGATGACCTTCCTACGGAAACCTTCTTTCTTTCTTTCACAGAGGAAAGAACGAATGTGACAAAGCTTCCCAACAATAGAACTTCCTAATGAGAGAAAACACAAACAATAGACAATAAAAAAATTCCCATAACTTGTATTTTGTAAGACTTTTATAGATAGTGAAAGTATTTTAACGGGCCCAGAGCCTCATGATTTTTCTTTCTTATTTAAATGAGAGGTTTTTCACGTAAAACTCTTTGTCTCAATCTCTCCTTCTCAACACTCTAAGCACCCTAAAATATTTGTGTTGCACGTGACTCCGCGACCCGAAACGTAATATAATGATAGAGATAAAAATATATATATATATATATATGCCAAATGCATATTCATAATGAGATATATATCTTTCTAAACCCAGACTTGGATTTTCATTTATAATTCTCTTGAATTTATTGTATTTTTGTTGTCACAAGTGTAATTCGTTGACTTCGAGTAAATGAAAAATAGGGTAATAAAATTAAATGGTTTGGCTTTATCAATAGATACTTTTTTTTAAGGTTGATGATTTATGTTTTTAAATTTACGATTATTAGATTTGAACCATATATACTATTTCCCTTATTTTTTTAAATATGAAAACATTAATTATGAAAAATATATTTTTTTTTTAATTTATATTTATCATTGATCTGCAGCAATTCACTTCACATTTAAATCTCCATTTTTTTTCATTCATTTTATTTATTTTTTAAATTGGTAATCCCGTTTATTTTTTTATGTTATTCATAAAAAATTTACTTTATATATGTAAAATTTTTGTTTTAATTTTACTGTCTCTGCGTCTATTATATATTATGTTGGTTTTTTGAAGTTTCAATTCTTTATGTTTGTAATAAAAAATAAATGTTAATATTTTTGGTAATTTAAAAAATCCTACCTAAAACCAAACTGGTTTTACAGACAACCGGTTCGGTCCGTGTAACACATTACCAAACTAATAAGGAGTAAGGGTGCCTGCAACATGGTGGGGGTCGTTGTCCCAACTTTTTTCTTCTTATTTGTTAGATTTTAATTTAACAAAAATAAATATTTTTTATTTAAAATATATAAAATAGTGTATTTATTATTCTTATTTATTTATAATATGAATATTTAGATGTTATATTTAAAAAAAAAATAAATATATATTATATTATTTTAATGTGGCTGGGCCTACGCGTTATAGACACCCTCGTTTGAATTAGTGGACCGACACATGACAAAAATACATCTTCATCTTAACCACAAGCACCTGTTCAAAAAATCAAATAATTTACTTACCAAAAATAATATAAAACAATTATACAAAGTTCACAACATTATATATAATAAATAATATCCATACACTTATTTATCCACTCATTTATATCAAAATTGTTAAAATAGGTTTGAGTTTTATATTATATTAATTTTTAATTCCTTTTATCTCACTATTTTTATGTTATTTTTAACAATTTTGATATAAATAAATATATAAATATTATCAACTATCCGTCATATTTTTAAATTTATAGTTGACAATCTAGTGTAAAGTTTAGTTGTTGTATGAATGGTATGCTACCGTTAATATACAATTCATTGTCAAGCTTAATTAGTTGCCTTAAAACTATACAATTGCTGATATATTATTTGATGTCACTTATAAGTTTGTATTTATTATTATTTCTCCAAATCAAAGTCAATGCTTTAAGAAATAAAGTAGAAAGCTGCTCTTCGGAAGTCTAAGAGGTTTGGACAAAAATTCTTAATCAATTGGGCCTTGGCCCATGAATTAATCAAAGTACGGCCCTTATTTAGCTTATGGAGCAGGAAGCCCAATCCTCACTTGCCCTATGATGGCAGCTGCCATGTGTGGGAAACTGGCAAATTGGTCATGAGATATCAGGCTACTACAACATTAACATTAAACATGCCACTTATTCTGTTTATTTATAGCCAGATTATTATTTTTTTTTATACATGGCTTATTTTAATTTCATCATTTACTATTTATTTTAATTTATATTTTAAGAAAATAAATTATACATGAACCCAAACGGTACATGCGGTATTGCCTGTCACAATAAATTGAACATTCACACAGTTACTTATTGCATAATTTCACGGCTGCTCGAATTGTTTCATGTTTGGATAAGATTTATTATACTAATAACTAATAAAATTGCACATTTACAATATCCTTATGAATATCATATAAGAATCAAAATCTTGAATTTTTCATAAATAAATATTAGATATTTAATCACTTGAATTGTACTATAGAAAGATCCAGACTGATTTTTCCATACTTAGATTCAGTATATAATAAATATTTTTTATGCCTATCTGCCTTTTTAATAACTAGGGGAGTTTTGTTGCAACTAGTAATATTGTCGGTACATAAAATTTACTATTTTTAATCATAAAAATGGTTTCTTATTTAATATAAAAAATAATTGTATATAACAAATACAAAAATAAATAAATAAATTACTTATAAAATGTTATTTCAATAAACTTAATTATCTTATGAAAAATAACCGTTAAGGGCACGCCATTAGCTACACAGGTCAATTTAAACTGGGAGAAGCTCCCGCCCAAATCATCCATTTTAAAAATGTTTGACAATTAGTTTATAGCATCCGAGTGCATTTGACTACTAAGTAAATGTACTTGGAATTTGGAATATTTTATTTTATTTTTACATGGACATGGACTGGCTCGTTTATTATAATTTATCTATTTATTTTTAAATAAATAATTATAATTTAATTAATTTATAAATTTAAAAAAAAATAGTTAAAATTAATTATTTTAAAATAATTATATCACAATTAAAATAATTAAAAGATGATGTTTTTTTTAATCAACATAATTGGATTAAAAAATCTTACTAAACGGAAATGTATTATAATTCTTTTATTAAAATAATTTATTTATTTAAAAAGTTATGATTGTTTTTTTATGATATAATCCTAATGTTTAGACTAATAAAATAGCTTATTTATTGGGATGGTCATAACATAATGGGGACAATAAACCTTAAATTTTGAATATTGGAACGTTGCCTCTTTCCTCCTCCTCTCTCTACTTGCTCTCGTTGTTTTGCTCGAAAGCGCAAACGGATGACTTTATTCTAATTTCTGTCTGTCAGCTGCGTTTAAGACACTGTGAAGATACAAATGATGACCCAGTTAACAAGAGAGAGAGAGAGGGAGCGAGAGAGCATATTTTATTAACAAATCACAAATCACAGCTAGAAGAAATTGCAGTGCATGTTAAAATAAGGACCACGCGTGGAGACAGGTGGGGCCATTATAGCCATCGATGGAATAATTATTGTTCTATAATTAAATTTATATTTAAACTTACCGTACAAGTTACTACTAATATATATATATATATATATATATATATATATTTGTAATGTAAAAAAAATATAATATATAATATAAAAGATGGAGAAGAGTCCATAATTGAGAAGGTTTTTTTTATAATGACCGATGAGATGGCTCCAGGTTAATTGTTGTTCAAACAATAACGGGAGATATAAAAAATTTTGATCTGATTTTAAGAATATCTAAAATAATTTTTAATATAAAAGAGTATTGCTCGAATAAATATGAAAAAATAGAGAAGAGAAAGATATTTAATACATACAAAAATTTTAATTTAAATTTTATTTTTTTAATAAAGTCAGGTATATTATTTTAGCATTAGAAAATATTACTATATGTTTCTTTATTTTTTTGATATGTCTTCTCTAATTAGTTGTTAAAAATATCTAAATTATTTTCAACAAGTAATTCATATGGATTGTTTGTAGATAGATGGGGGATTTATATTTGTCATATAAATTATTTTTATTCATTTTTATGGTGAATTTATTTAGAATTTATCATATTATTTTTTTTGGTCGATAAATATTTTATGCAACAAATATTATCATACAACTTGTATATTTAGTTCACCTGAATTTATTTGTTTACTCCCACAATATTTAGTAGTCGATAATCAATAAGATATTTATAATATATTTGGTTATTCGAATGAAATAACGTAAAAATATAATATTTATTCACATAAAATAAAATAAGATAATAATAAAGTTAAAAAAATTTATTTTTATGTTTAATTATTGAAATAAAATAAATTAAAATTTTATATTTTAAT
>JAOVVI020014424.1:0-11514 GCA_028571085.2 Nepenthes alata | reverse complement strand
ATCAAGAGATGGAGTTTTGGACTGATGAATTTTTGGAACGTTCTCCAGTAGAGTGAGAACGAACAATTCCATACTCAAGAAAATAATTTCCTAATGAGCTAGAACTCGGACCAAGAGTTATGGTTGACAAACTTAGACATGCCAAAATATTACGGTGAAAACTCAAGGATTACTCTGGCCGTGTATGCTGGCCATCTTTTATCATGGGTGATATTCTTGGCATGCCTTAGTACATTATAGTGGGATGTAGTGGTCTATTTTTGAACCATTGGGCGGTATATTGGCCCTATCTATAGGCATTGGTATGTAGATGGCCTGCCTCTGGGCCTAAAATGAGAGGAGATTGGACTTTTGATTGTGTAGGTGCACACAATCTGGGCCACGACCAACCGCTCCTTTATCAGTGAGGCCTGTTGATCTTGGCCCCCAAACTAAATAAGTCCCAAATAAAAGATGACTAATTAAGAAAAAAAGGAGAAAAAGACTAGAAAACTAAAAAAAAGATAATCAGCACGAGTTCCTACCTTACAAGAAGGAATGGCAGGGACAACACCTAGCTTAGGCTGGAAGACGACATATTTTTGTACCTAATAAAACTATATTTTGTTTTTTTGGGAGTGTGGCATGTCTTTTGGAAACATGAAGTTTGTATAAATCTTTGATTCCCCTTTTGTTAGAATGTTAGTCAGGGATTTGTTCTGTCAGTTTATATTATTGAAGATTTTAGTTATTGCTGCAGGATATTGAAGGATACTCTAATGCTTAGCGGCATCTCCCTGTTCCAACCAAGAGTTTGGAGTTCTGTTATTGTTAGTGTTGATGTACCTCATTGTGGAAAAAGAAAAATGTTGTTTGGATCCTGTGTTGGTGTTATTTTGTGGAATATTGTTTGTATATCAGGGTATTTACAGGTTTTACACTAGTCTGATGTCCGAGTTACAGCCGAAACTCTGTTGGATTTTTGACTGGTAATTCGGTACATCATAGTTTGTATCAGAGAGGTTGGTCGGTTTGGGAGATGCCTTAGGATTTGAATTGGTTGACTATTGTTTAGGGCTTGGTTGGGCCTAGGTTGATTGATTAAACTTGAAGAATAGCTTGAACTCCCTGTTTAAGTAGCTTGTTAAATTTTGTGCGGAAGTCTAACCTTGTTGATACTATGTAATGACAAATGATTCAAGATGTCTTGTTAGAAGAAGTTCCCAAGATGGTCTTCGCCCAAGTCAGGAGCATGAATATTGAGACATTATGGGATGAATGGCAGACGTCATGGAAATGATGGCCCAGAGTCATCGTCAATCAATGCCTGCCAAAGATCTGGCTCCATCCCCTGCCCTTGCTCCAATAAATCTGGAGACTACGATGTACGATAGATTCAACAGTGAGAAGGCGCCAGAGCTCTTTGGGGATCCAGACCTAGTGAAAGCTAAGGCATGGATCCACAAAATGGAGAAGATCTTCTTAGTTATATGCTGCCCAGAAGAAGATAAGGTGATGTTTGTAGTATACAAATTGGAGGGCAAGGCTGACCATTGGTGGGTGATACAGAAAGGAACCCTGGGAGTCCTTGCGGATCAGATCACATGGGAAATATTTAAGGAAGCATTCTTTGAGCAATATTTTCCAACTAACCTATGGGTGCAGAAGGGAGATGAATTTGCACGGCTTTGGCAATGGAATCGAACCATGGCAGAATATGTGCCAAGTTCATGGAGTTATCCAAATATGCCTCGCATGTAGCGGATGATCCAATCAGGAAGGCCAGGAAGTTTAAGTTCGGGTTGAGGGATGATATCAGGAGGTAGCTGGTTACACATAAGTTGCATGATTATGGAGAGGTCTTGGACCGGGCCCTCATTTTTTAAGGAGAGCTAGAGCAGCATAAGTTTTTTGCGAAGAAGTTTGGGACTCGAGGAAGCCCGACCATTGGACAAGATTTTGGATCTTGTGGGCTTCTGAGGGGAAAGAAGCTTGAGGATCAGAGAAAGTGGAAGGTAGCGTCTCCAGCCACAGCCGCACCAAATCTACCGACACCTGATGATGTTTGTAATTATTGTGGGAAAAATCACCGAGGAAAGCCATGCTTCAAGCTGATGGGAGCATGTTTTGATTGCGGCAAGACCGATCACGTGGTTAAAGATTGTCCTCTTCCGATGAGGGCAATGGAGAAGGAGACACTTGTACTTGGGAACGTTTTTGCGGTTACAGCTCGGGATGCAGCAGCATCCCTGAATTTTATAGAAGGTACCATTACCATTTTTAGTACTCCTGCGCATGTTTTTCTGGATTTGGGCTAAACCCATTCTTTTGTGTCTCCAAGTTTTTCTTGTACCCTGTTGTCTCCTTCGAGGATCTTGGAACCCACATTAATTGTTTCCACACCTTTGGGACTGCCAGTAGTTGCGAATATTTTTATCCAAGATGCGAAGTTTGGATTCAAGGGTTACAATTTATGGTGGATTTGATTTTGCTCAAGATGCGCGATTTTGATGTAATTGTGGGCATGGAGGCTAGCAAGTTATCATGCAAGTGTGGATTGCTTCCATAAGCAAGTTCACTTTTCCATTCCTGGATGTGACTGTCCTTTTTCCAAGGTGTGGTCGGGAAGGAACCACTATGTTATATTTCATCTTTGCACACCCATCATTTAACAGATTTAGGATATCAAGCCTGCTTGGCCTATGCTATCACGATCAGGAGTCATAGCATGCTGGCTAGGGAGATCCTTGTGGTTAACGAGTTTGAAGATGTCTTTCCGAATGAGTTGCAAGGCTTGCCACCCAATCAAAAAATCAAGTTCGAGATTAAGATTGTACCCGGTTTGGCCACGGTGTCGAAGGCATCGTATAAGATGCCGCCTACAGAACTGAAGGAATTGAAGCTGTAGCTGCAAGAACTTTTGGATAAGGGGTTCATCTAGCCAAGCGTGTCTCCTTGGGGTGCCCGGTGTTATTTGTCAAAAAGAAGGATGGATCATTGCGGCTTTGCATTGATTATCGGGAGCTCAACAAGATCACCATCAAGATCAAGTACCCTTTGCCAAGGATTGATGACTTATTTGATTAACTACATGGGGCACAAGTGTTCTCGAAGACCAATCTCCGTTCGGAGTATCATTAGTAGAAGATCAAGAAGGAGGATATAGCCAAGGCCGCTTTTCGGACGAAGTATGGGCATTATGAATTTCTAGCCATGCCTTTTGGGTTGTCGAATGCTCTGGCCGCTTTTATGGATTTGATGAATCGGTATTTTGATGCTACTTAGATAAATTTATGGTCGTGTTCATCGACAACATATTGATCTATTTGAGGACTTATGATGAGCATGCCGTGCACTTGAGGATTGTGCTCCAAATGCTTCGGTAGGAGAAATTGTACGCCAAATTGAAGAAGTGTGAGTTTTGGCTAGAGAAAGTTGCCTTTCTTGTTCATATTATATCGAATGGGGGCATATCTGTGGACTAGAAGAAAATTGAGATCGTCGTTAATTGGAGCGGACCATCAACGGTAATTGAGGTCTAGAGTTTCCTTGGGATGGCGGGCTATTATCTAAGGTTCGTAGAGAATATCTCCAAGAATTTTTATGCCATTGACCCACTTGATGAGGAGGGATGTTAAAGTTTGTCTGCATTGATGATTGTGAGCAAAGTTTCCAGGAGCTAAAGGAACGATTAATACTACTTCGATCTTGATAATTCTAGAAGGTTCGGGTGGATGTGAAGTTTATAGCGATGCTAGCAAGATGGGTTCGGGCTGTGTCTTGATGCAGCGTTGGAAGGTGATAGCTTATGGATCAAGGCAATTGAAGATCCATGAGAAGAACTTCCTGACTCACGACTTGGAGCTTGTGGCGGTAATCTTTGCTTTTAAAATCTAGAGGGATTACCTTTATGGTGAGAAGTTTTTGGTGTATTCGGATCACAAGAGCCTCAAGTATCTCTTTTTCAAAAAAGAGTTGAACATGAGGCAAAGGAGATGAGTGGATTATATAAAGGACTATGATTGTGATAGCGAATATCAGTTGGGTAAAGGCAATGTGGTGGCGGACGCCTTGAGCCGTCACTCATGTTTTGCGACTCATTTGAGGATTAAGGAGATGGAGATGTTGCAAATAATGAAGTATTGTGACATTCAGAGATATGCCCAGGGAAACCGAATAATTTTGTTGCACTTCAGTGTCCAGCGGGAGATCATGGATCGGATCAAGGAAGAGCAGATGAGTGACCCATTTTTTGTTAAAGTCGCTAAGAATTTGAACCAAGACTCCAGGCTTGACTTTAGTGTTCGAGCTGATGGAGTCTTGAGATTCTTGGACTGAGTTTGCGTGCCTGATGTCGGTGATTTGAAGGAAGAGATTATGAAAAAAGCTCACCGGTCCAGGTACACAATCCACTGGGGGTTTAGCAAGATGTACCAGGACCTAAGAAAGATGTTCTGTTGGAGGAATATGAGGAGAAAAATTGTGGCATTCGTGGGGAGATGCTTGGTCTGCCGCAGCTAAAGGCCAAGCGTAAGAAGCCATCTTGTCTTTTGCAGCTTTGCCTATCCCCAGTTCAAAGTGGGAAGATATATCTATGGATTTTGTTTTAAGATTGCCAAGAATGCCTTAAAATCATGGCTCCATTTGGGTGATTATCAACCAACTTACAAAATCGGCACACTTTCTGGCTATTCAGATGACTTATTCAAGGGATAGCTTAGGCTAGATGTATATTAATGATGTGGTGAGATTGCATGGAATTCTAGCCACTATTGTATCAGATCAAGACCAGAGGTTCATTTCAAAATTTTGGGGAAGTCTACATCATGAGTTGGGACAAATTTGAAGTTTAGTATGGATTACCACCGGCAGAAGGATGGATAATCTGAGCGGACCATACAAATTTTGGAAGATATGTTAAGAACCACGGTGATGGAGTTGAAGGGCGATTGGGATGACCATTTAGACTTGGCAGAGTTTGCATATAAACATAGCTACAAGGCAAGTATTAGGATGGCCCCCTTCAAAGCATTGTATGGAAGAAAGTGCGATTCTCCGATTCATTGGGAAGAGACCGGTGAAAGACGACTTATGGGACCGGAGATTGTAATGGAGACGTCTGAGAAAATTAGACTGATCCATGAAAAGATAAAAGTAGCCCATATCCGGCAAAAGAGCTACGCTGACCGGAGGAGATTGGAATTGAGATTTGAAGTTGGGGATTTCATTTTCCTAGAGGTATCACCGTCCAAGGGCATGTCAAGATTCGGGCTCAAGGGAAAATTGAAGCTAAGGTTTATCAGCCCGTTCGAGATTTTAGAGAAGGTGGGGGAGGTGGCTTACCACTTGGCCTTGCCACTATCCTTGGGAGAAGTGCACGACGTTTTCCACGTGTCCATGCTCCGAAAGTATGTTTATGACCTTACCCACGTCACTGACTTCACACCCCTATTGATCACTGAAGAATTGTCATATGTTGAGGAGCCCGTGTAGATTTTGGACGGTAGAGACCAAGTGTTTCGGATGAAGACGATTCCTGTAGTTAAGGTGTTATGGAGGAATTGTGCCCTAGAAGAGGCTTCTTGGGAGAAGGAGGATGAGATCCAGGAAAAATATTCCCACTTGTTCTGAGGTACGTAATAATTTTTAGAACTCGCTAATTTTGAGGACGAAATTTCTCAAGTGGGGAAGAATTGTGAAGTTCCGGGTATTCAAAATATTATGATCTAATGATATTTAGGAGGAAGTTAGATTCAGATAATCAAATTAGGGTTAGATCTGACTAGGAAAGTTTATTTTTGGGAAAATAGGTCGATTCGGTAAGGGGGGCTTCTCGGGCACTCACGCGCCCGAGCGAGCACTGGGGAGGCAGATTGGGCGCGCCTGTCGTGTGCCCGACCGGCGCTTGAGCACCAATCCATCATTTTAAAGTGCCATGTGCGCTCTTCCTTCCCCAATTTTCTCTCCAGCTTTGTTCCAAAGAGACAGAGAGTGCACGGTGTAAAGAGAGAAGCAGCCATCCAAGCTTACCGAGTTTGAATTCGAGTTCGTGCTAGTTGAAAAAGTTGTAGATTGGCTCAAGGCAAGTGCACCCACGCCCTTTTCTTTCTTTCGTTCACACTTTTGTTTCCTTTTTCTTTGGGTATTTTTTATTCCGATATCCGGGTAAACTTGTATTTTGTACTACCCATGTCCAAAGCTTGAACATACTTCAATTTCATGATTATTTGATGAGTTTTGCATTGTTTTCGGACCCTAGAACCGTAAGCTGCACCCAGATGTATTTTGCCTCAAATTTTGGGTATTCTGCATAAATTAACATTAGATTCATATTAACCATGTCCCAAGCTTGAACATACCTCAGTTTCACGTCCGTTGGGTGAGTTTTGCACTATTTTTCGGACCCCAAAACCTTAACCCGTGCCTGAATAGATTTTTCTGACTAATTTTTGTATTATGCATAAATTAATACTAGATAACCGAGATCCATAATATGAACATGAAATCCCATCAATTTGGTGGCCGAAATCCCATGTTTTGCGCGGTTTATGCAACCGACTGCCCTAACCCAAGCCCCGAACTCCCAATTGAATTTCTGTGAATTTATGCTTGAAATTAGACTTATAAATGTGAACCCCAAACTATGGATGTGATTGAATTGAATTTAAACTCGTAAATTATGATCATGTAAAAATTTGCATGTCACGGAGTTATGTTACGAACCCCTATGAAGAAAATTTGCAACCGGGCCCTCTAAGAATCATGAGAGGCCCCATACGGAAGGAAATCACAACTCTTCGAGTCCCAATTAAAATATGCGTGAGATCTTGAATACGTGAGGACCTAAGCTTGTGAAAATGTGAAAATTTGTATCAGAATAAGGAATATTGCTATGGAGATAAGAAAGGAAATTCGATGATGGAGGGAATTCTGTAATCGAGAGATGAACTTTTGGACTGATGAATTTTTGGAACGTTCTCTAGCAGAATAAAAACAGAGGATTTTGTGCTTGAGAATAGAATTTCTTAATGAACTAGAACTCGGACCAAGTGCTATGGATGACAAACTTAGACATGCAAAAATATTATGGTGGAAACTCAAGGATTACTTTGGCCGTGTATCGTAGCTGTGTTTTATCGTTGGTGATATTCTTGGCATGCCTTAGTATGTTAGAGTGGGATGTCGTGGTCTGTTTTTGAACCGTTGGGCAGTAGATTGGCCCTATCTATCGGGATTGGTATGTAGACGACCCGCCTCTGGGCCTAAAATGGGAGGAGATTGAACTTTTGATTGTGTAGGTTCACACAATCTGGGCCACGACCAACCGCTCCTTTATTAGTGAGGCATGTTGATCTTGGCCCCCAAACTAAATAAATCCCAAATAAAACATGACTAATTAAGAAAAGGAAAAGGGGAAAAAGACTAGAAAACTCGGAAAAGAACTTACACGTGCATATTTATGTAATCTTTATTCAGATCCCCCATTATGTCTATCTCCTTCATGCATGCATTATTTTATACTAATATTGGAATCTCACTCATTACTTTTATTGTATATGTGCCTTGTTGAGCTCTAACTCTGTGACAGACCGAATTATTCTCCTTAAATAACCTATGTCAATTGTAACATAAACTTATGCCCTTAATTTATGATTATGGATTATGTAGAAATTTTTCCAGAGTTCCCTCTGTAATTGGACAAAAAACCAAAAATACAAACTGCTTAAAAAAGCCTGTACAAGTACACAACTATCCAATAATCAACATTTTGGCCTACAACACAATACACAGGATCACAATTGCCATACCATCCATGACTCCAACACAGTACTCCTATCTACCATGTTGGGTCTAAAGAGATGTCGTCTAGGACTAAACGAAATCCAAAACATCAACATAAATGCGAAAGCATAGCTAAATCCAGAAACCTGCGAAAGCATAACAATCACCAAAAAATAATAACAATCACATTAATCCAACAAGACGATTTACATTCTATTACAATAACGTATCCAAAAATTCAAGCATTTAACATCCAGCTAATCTCTTCAAGCAAGTCTCTCTCTTTGCTCTAAATAATCGGACGCCGGTTTAATGTTCTCATATGTAAGGAGAAATAGCAAGAATGAGCATACATCTCAGCAAATATAATCATACATCACTAACTACAGTAATTTACAGGAAAGACAGTAATTAGATAGGGAAAACATATAACATGAATAAAGGAAGCATGCGAGGAGAGGGAACATCTTGAATCATTTAGTTCGCTTGTTTGTTCTAGTTACGTTCATTCATTTTCATTGCTTTCATCAATCTTTGAGGACCCGAACTAGTAGGTAATACTAACCAATGATGTGAGAGAACGAGGAAAGGAATATGTCTACCACACATTCTATGGCCGGCTATATTTTAGGTCTGCAGCACTCGACCATCGGCTACATTTTAGGTTTGCAGTACTCGACCATCGGCTACATTTCAGGACTACAGCACTCGGCCATCTCAATCACCCCATGTCCCCCAATGACCAGGGCAATCTTCGTTCTTCCACAGTAGTATCCTAAAGCATACCATGAACATCACACGCTTCTACGAGCGACCAAAATACGTGGCCAAGTATTCCTTGGGTTCACACCGTGATGGACATGACAAACCAGAGAATACTACTCCTATGAACCATGGTCATAGTTTCAGGATTAATCCTTCCTTGAGGAAAGATCAACCACAAGTACATCACATTTTTCTAATCGGGAAATCACATTCCCATCCTTATCTCCATCCAGGACACCAAATCCACACATATCTCCATCTAGGAGATTAAATCCATCATATCGTACTTTGGTGGATTTCCCCCTCCATTCAATCGCTTGGTTCCTTTCTTTCTTTGAAACTTAAAAATTTTTAGCCATTCAATTCAAGCTCACAAGAGAGTTTGGATTTACTTACCTCCGGTGATCAAATACAACCTTAGAAGCCTCCGGGACGCACTCCCTTACCTCCGGTGCACACTTGCACATTTTCAGGGCTTACAATTTAACATGATCAATTAGATACAAATTTTATAAGCATTAAAGGGTGGAATCATGCAATTTTTCCTATTCAACTCGGATGAACAGTAATAGGGGAGTTTTAGAGCTCCCGGAAACCGCGAACGGGTCGATTCTTGCGAAATCAGACATCTGGTCGATATATACATACAATTGGGATGTGGCGGTTCATATTTTTGGATCAATTTAACATAACACGAGGGTGGAAACATGCGAATTTCCCTTTTTATCTTGGGTGAATAGTAATAGTGCCATTTTAGAGGGCCCGGACGCCGCGATCTGGTCGAAACGTGCGAGATCGATCGCACGGCAGACATATATATACATTTAGGACGTGGTGCTTCATATTTTGACGTCAATTTAACATAATACACGGGTGAAAATATGCAAATTTCCCATTTTACATCGGATGAAAAGTGACAGTGGCGTTTTAGAGAGTTCAGACGCCGCGAACGGGTCGATTCTTGTCCGATCGGACATCCGGTCGATCTATATGCATAATTAGGACTTGATAATTAACATTTTGGAGTCATTTTGACGTTTATTCGAGGAGGAAACAGGGGGACCCAGATAAGCTACGGGTTTAGGGTTTGGTGGTACCGAATCAAGTGAATTGGACAACGAATCGGACAAAGAACTATATATTTATCAATCATTAATCATGGGCTATACGATTTTCATGTTTTGGATGGGTATCAGAACGATAATACCCGATGAAGAACGAATAAAAATCACAAGAGAACAAATAGTGAGTATGAAAACACTTTCTTTAACGTGCTCTACATTTTCTCCAACTAGTTCGAGCTCGGAATCGGACCCGAAGGCCTCCATTTTCTTCTCTTCTCCTTCACGTGAGTCCTCCTCTCACCGGGTTCCCACGGCTGCTGCCGCTGCTCCACTGCGACGCCCAGCCAGCCACCGCCATGCACGGCCGTCGCCGGCCACCGCCGACACGGCCGCCGTTCTCCTCCTCTCTCTCTCTTTCTCTCCCCTGATACCCTAACCCACCCCTGCTCTCTCTCTTCACCAGTTTCCTTCTCTCGATTCTGCCTCCTGCTCCCCTTTTTCATGCATTATTATTATTATTATTATTTTATTTTTAGTTTTATTTTTATCCCAAAATTTAATTCGACACCCAAACGATCGAATGAGCACACTCCTGGTACCGGCCTAACAATTCCAAATATTCTCCCAAAATCTCAAAATATTAAATTAATCTTTCTCACACCTGAATTATCCAAAATTATCAAAAATAATAAATAATTTCAATTTAATCGGATAAAATACTTCAGGATGTCACAATTTTGGTCACCTTTTAATTTTCCTAACCAGTTTATTCAAATAGCCGATTTATGGACCGGTTTGGTCTTTTTAATAAAATTCTTCCTATTTTGTCATATGAATTGATTTATCATGTATCTAAAATGGTTTGGTTGGTTCACTTAGATATAAAACTTGCCTGAACAGGTCTATTTTTTCCATTTATGTACCAGAAACTGAACCGGTTTGCTAAAATTGGTTCTTTACACCCTTTCAACAGTCGGTTCACCTTATGATCCACACTTGATATTTGGTTAGTTTATCATTTTAATATACTATGTATGACTAGTTCATCTATAAATTCTCAACCAGTTCACCTAGATTTGGCAGAAATGCCAAACTGGTGTAGTAGATAGTTCAGTGGCAAGCTCCAGTTTTGAGACCGGTTCAGTGGGTAAATTATCATAAAAAATTACTTTCCATATATTTATAAAATCAGTATAAAATTTTGGACCAGCTCATATAAATTTTTAAATTTTATTTTTTTCTCGATTTAAAGTTATGTACTATTTTTCTTACAAAAGTCTGTTTTTGGCTGGTTCAGTGACTTGTTCTTTTCCTTGAACTAAACCGATTAAATTTTTAAAAGATAAATTTATACTAATTTTATGATATATTTTCGGTTCATTAAAGTGTTATAATTTATTTTTATAGAGTTTGAACTAGCCAAACACTTAGTTAAAACAATAGCCAAAGATTAGTATCAGTAGCTGCTCTATTTCAACCAGTTTATTTTGCCAGTCTACTTTCTTTCCATCTAATCGACCAGTTTTATAAAGAATAATTTTTTCACAAAAGTATGATGATTTAGCCAATATCTTAAAGTATTTGCAGTATAAATTTTATGGTATGAATCGATCAAATAAAGTATGTAAAAATTTAAATATCAACAAAGTTCAGCAACAAAGACAGCAGAGAGATGTTTCTGAACTCTTCTTATTCTAGCATAGATTCAAAGAGAATTTTAAGTATTGGAGTAACAACACTTGAAAATTACATTAAGAATTAAACAACAAATCAAAGAGAGAGAGCAGTTCTTGCCTGATTTAATATAGAATAATTTTGGAACTCCTTCACGGAATTGTCGAGCAGCTTTTCTCGGTTCAATTTCTCCACCTGGTTTGGCCTCTCTTGTCTCCCTTTCCTCTCTTTGCCTTTTCTATTTTCATTT
>JAOVVI020014423.1:1412-11514 GCA_028571085.2 Nepenthes alata | reverse complement strand
ATATATAAGTTTCACATCATTAAAGTATTCTAAGAATGACTAAAAATATATTCATTATACAAATCTTTTTTAAATATTTTGATGAGGATGGAAGTTTGAGAATATAGTGGAACTTATATTGATTAGGATAATCAAAAATCACAATAACAAAAGTTAAAAAATCACATATCCTATAAATAGGCTTACCTTAGAAAATCACAATGATAATATTTATTTTTCAGACCTAAAATTTTCTTATTTATCGCTCATTAATAGTCAGCTTCATCATCAAACTTATAAGAAGTAGACTTCATTTTGTTTTTTTTTTGGACAGTTAATCATATCAAAAACCTTCTCAATATAGAATCCAAATATCAGCCTTCGTTGAATTTGAGTCATCTGAAAATTTTGATACTCGCTTATTGATAAATTGATTAAAAATTGTCAAAACACTGCTTAGATTTGCAACTGCTAGCTTTGGATTTTACTGCCCTTATATCATCTGATCCAACCCTATCACGACTCCATTTTTAAATATAATTAAATAATTAATAATTATAATTTTACCTAAAACTAGGACACAACCCTTAAAGTGATACAGTTAGATAATTTTAATAATAATTAACAGGCTCAAGATCTAAAAGTTACGTCTTATAGTGACTTTAAGATAAACTAATATCTGATCCCGAAAATTCAAAAGAAA
The DNA here is from genome assembly GCA_028571085.2 of Nepenthes alata. Lineage (NCBI taxonomy): Eukaryota > Viridiplantae > Streptophyta > Magnoliopsida > Caryophyllales > Nepenthaceae > Nepenthes > Nepenthes alata. The sequence continues at coordinate 10,832 of JAOVVI020014423.1, read as the reverse complement.
AAAAAAATGTTCTTGAACTCATATCTAATTTGCAGAAAATATAAAATCTGGAGTATTAGGCATGCCGGTCATCAAAATACAAAACTTAACAAAAGTTATTCAAAATTATAACAATATCGAAACATTCAAAATAAGATAACATAAACCTTAAACTATGGATCGGTAATAACATCATCAACAAAGATCGAATATCAAAAATCAGGTTATGATTACTTCTACGTAGCCAAATCTATGCACTGCTATTTATAACTCGTGAGTAGGCCAACAACATATTGTTTTCTATTGTTAATATCAAACACTGTCTTTTATTACCTATAAATGTTACATTAAATCTTTAATTTATAAAATAATATAATAAAATATTTTAAATATATTTTATTAATTTTTTATAATAAATTATATTTAATAAAAATAAAAAACTCTATATTAAAAGATAAATATACTAAGTTTTTCTCTTATTTGAAAAATAAATTATCCTTATCAAATTTAAAGTAAAATTTTTATTAAATACTTATATAAGAGATATATATAATGATACTTTTTAAATAATTTTAGGATTTTAAGATAACATGTTTAAATTAAGGTATAAGCCTTTAAAATATTATGAAATAAAAATAAAACTAATTTAATTTAAAAAAAAAATAAGGCAAATACCACATGCATAAATATTTGAATAAGAATTATATGAGTTTTCTAAAAAAAAATTAACAATAAAAAAAATAATTTAGATAAACTTGCTCATTTTGCCTCCCTCTTCTCCTTTTTTTATTTTTTATTTTCTCTGAAAATTTCATAAAAAATATATAAAAAATCGATTAAAAAAACATCCTAATTTGAAAACCAACACACATAAAAAATGATAAAAAAAATATTTATAAGAAAAACATCAATAAAAAAATTATATTTATATCAGACATAATAATTTTACCTAAATACCCTCATGAGTGGCTTAGACATTCTTCAGGAGTTACTTGTGCAATAAATTTATGTACTTCATGTCCTTTGTCAATTAATATAATATGATAATCATTTAATACATTCTAGAATCTCTTCTGCAAGAGCAGAAAAAAAAAATAAAAAAAAAAGAAAAAGCCGTACGCCACGAGCTAGCCACACGCCCACAATTACTTTTCAATCTTGACCGTCCACGCGGTATCTCATCGAACGGCAGCTGACGATTCCAACCGAGCTAGGGCACTTGTGTGGTATTCTCTGTCATCGTCTCCATGCTCTCCCCTTCCAAGATTCAATAGCATTTCGTAATTCCAGTCTCTCTGTTCCAAAGGATTCCGCCATGTTTGCACGGACGGTTTCGTCATCGATCTATTTCCCCGACGCAGGGAGGATTGGTACGAGTAATCCGTTGTTCTGCTCACCCGCTGGCTTTCCGTTCTCTAAATTAGGTGGCGCTTCGCTGCTTTCCTCTCGCTCGTTGTTGAAATTTGCGCAGCGGAGGAGGGGAGACGGCGCTGTTGTGTCTGCTCTGGAGGAGTTGGGGAGCATGATGCCGCTAACTGGCATAGTTTTCCAGCCGTTCGAGGAGGTTAAGAATGATTCTTTCGTCGTTCCGATGGCGCCGAGGGTTTCCCTCGCGCGTCAGAGATACTCGGCCGATTGTGAAGCTGCTATTAATGAGCAGATCAAGTGAGTTTGTCTTTCTCCAGCTTTGTTAGTTAATAAAATAAAATTGTCTTCAATTTTTTAGTTGGAATGTTGGATGTGGAAAATTTCTCCGTATTGGTTGAAATTTAAGTCAAATCGGGAGTTCCTGTTTGGTGGAAAGATATTTGAAGCGGATCTTATGTCCCACAAATCCCTCCTTTGGCCTACGATTCAACGGTTCAAATCACCTTAAACCTGATTTATTTATCATGTCTGGTAAGCGAATAGCGAATTAGTGGCACTTGAACCCGAAGACCCGAGAAATAGCAGATTTTCTACAGCTTTAATTTTCAAACATTTATAAATATTATGATTCATTGTCTTCTCCTTTAATATTATTTTACTTATTTTTGCATCTTTTGTCTTTGTCACGCCTATTTTTTGGATATATTTTGTGATTGTCAATATTCTCATTCATAAAATATACTGAGCCTAATACCCACTTTACAAAATTTTTATTTCAGTCTCTGAGGTTTATTTTGATCGGATAGAAAACTTGATACAGTTCATTACTTTAATAAATCTACAGTAATTCTATGGTTTTGATGTGTCATAGATCCAAACTTTAAATGGATTCGGATTGAACTTGCTCTTCGGGTTCCAGTTACCATCCTACGCGCTTGGAATCCTGCACATCACAACAAACGATGAGAAATCAAAGAAAAATGGCAAGACGCGCTTTTCGATTTATCCTACAACGCTTAAGTCAGCAAACGACCTTCCAAGAGTAAGAAGGTAAAAATTAAGGGTGCAAAAATGAATGCTGGGTGAGGAATTTGAGAATGAGGATCATAGGTGTACTCGTGGAGGGTGGCTATAGTTGTGGAGAGCTCACGGAGAGCGGCCTCTCTGAGTATTGAGTTCGCCAGGAACTAGTAGCATAAGAGAGGGCAGAGTAATTGGATGCTTGAGGGCTGATGAGCTTCTTGAGTATAAGAGAGAGTGCCTATAGAGTGAGTCTCCATGGCCTTTTATAGCCGAGGGCCTCCATCGCCTTCCTTACGTGGCGAGACAGGATGCTCGTAGGAGATCGTTTCCTTTTTTAGTATGGATGCAGATGCCATTTTGGGCTGCAACGGTCAGGAAGGAGGATTTTTTTTCTTCGGTGGTGATACCGCGCGCAGTGACCATTGAGGTTGCCTCTGAGAGTCGCGCGCTAATTTGTGGGTTTTCTTTTCGGGATGTGCTTTGATTCTGGTGGATTTCCGTTACAGAAAGGACTACCATTGTTGGAGCTGCGGTGAATTAGGGTAGATAACCGTTGTGCTTGGGAAGGTGTGCGTGGGCCGATTTCGATCTAGGCTACACCAGACCTACTTGGGATGCTCATCCGGTCAACGGTAATATTGACCGTCCTAGAGATAAATGGGCCGTTATAGATTCTCGGCCACTTATCCTTTTGGGCCAGCCCACTACAGCCGTCCCCATCAGGTTTCATCTCTGACATCTTTGTCAAGTCATGATTTCATCTTCTATACTATTTGTAGGTGGGAAACCCATTGCTATGCAATCTCCTTGGCAACTCTTTTCGCAGGGGTGACTGTTATCGAGATTTGAATCCGGGTTCAAAACTACCTGTTGCATCCGCGTATTCTGGCTGCCGATTGATCAGAGTCCGAGCACTCTTTATGTGCTCTAGGGCGGACGAGAACGTGCAACACAAGAATAACTGACGAGTTTGACGAGGACAATGTCTCAGAAAGAAAAAGGGGACGAGGAGGCAAGGCGCGAGGACTTTACATGAAAAACCCCTGTTACGTAAAACGGGAAAAAAACCACAGTGGCGGACGTTAAGTTTGAGAAATTCCACTATTGGGAAAACGGAATACAACAGGACACTGTGGCACGATTTGCTGCCACAGAGAGTTACAAAGTGATGAGTCTTGCTCTCTCTTTCTATTTTCTTTTCTTTTGGAAGTCGTTCACAATATGTGCTCAAAATGACAGTTGTTGGAATCCTTTCCTTGTTGCTCGAATGGGGTATTTATAGAGGAAAATCATGCCGTTGGCGAGGGGACACGTGGCATTGGCGTGTGCAGGGGCGCCTGCCACAAACTCTGCTGATGTGGCATGTCATGGACGCCTGCCACCAACTATGCGTATCCGGCGTGTCAGGAGCCGTTAGACCCCTCATGATGGCGCGTGCTCTGAGCGCCGTGAGTTCCTACGGGGGCGGCGTGTTGTAGAGAACGCGTGCTCATTGGTAACGGTGAATCATCTGAGCTGGCGTGCTCGGTCCCTCTTTTCACTTGTCCTGAGGGCCCAGAGGTGTCAAGATTGTCCTCGTCCTTAGAAAGCCCTTTGGGTCATCACCTGGTCCTCGAGTTTATTGAGTTAAGTTCTCGGATGTTTTGCCTGCTAAAGGTCCTCGGGATTTTGTTGATGACGTCAGCCCCTCGTGGCGTCCTCGTGCCTTTTAGGTCAAATTGTCTTCTCAGATCGTTGTTGCCATTTGGGCTTCTTGGGACGCTAGCCCAGGTCCTTCGGCTTCTAAGGCCAACTTAGCTTCTTCGGATAAGTTGCGCTTTTGGGCCTCTTGGGCCAGCTTGTGCTCGTAATCCTCTTAGTCCGTGGTCGTGGCTTTGGGCCTTCCTTTCTGGGCCTTGGGTGCTGGGACCCATCATAAGCCCCCCAGTCAAATGGTTCGAGGACTCCAACCGTTTGACATGCCTTGAGAGCATTCTTCTATCGCGACAGTCCGCGGACGCCATGTCTTGCTGATGGGAGCTGTCTTTTATCCATCCGAGACCTTCTTACCAGTCCGAGACCCATCTCTCGCCGCCGTTTGGTCTCTCTGTAAGGCATTAAATGCGATGCTTGATTGAGGTGACATCGCCACGGGAAACCAAAAGCCTACGTCCCCTCCGTGTGTATGGACTTTTGACGCGTGGCAAGGCCCATAATGAGGACGCCATTTTATGTTTCAATTTTTTCTTTAAGTTGCCCCTTTTGCTTCCATTTCTTTCCTCCTCCTTCTCTGCATTTTCCTACCGTCTCTCAAAATCCCTTTGTCGTCAAGGTTTTGATTTCTTCTACGATGGCTCCAAGCGTCAAAGAGATTGCTTCCTCTCTCACCCTCAAAGACCTTGACGAGATCCGGGTGAAATACAGCATCCCGAATTCTATCGCGATGGTGGTTCCAGGGGCTACTGAGAGGGATTGCAGCCCTCCGGATGGCTTCATTGCCGTCTACGAGGTCCACCTCAAAGGCGGGCTTCGCTTCCCTGTTCTGTTGGAGCTATAACACCTGATGGGAGAGCTGGCCGTCCTGTTTGCTAGGCTTCAGCCGAATGCTGTTAGGTATTTGGTCTCCCTTTTCGTATTCGCACGCTGTCACAAAAAGGTTCTTGAGGTGGCCATGGTGAAAGTGATGTTTCGTTTCACTCACAATCTTGATTGGATCACCATGACTCATCGTCCGAAGTTTTCCGTGATGAGCGGAGGAAACTCGGATTCCACGAAAAGGTGGAAAGACAAATTTTTCTTTCTGGGAGTCCGAGAGAACTGGGAGCTCTCGGTCGTATGGGGAAACGTGGCGAGCAAACACTGCTCTGCTGCCACTCTGAGGAAAAGGAAATTGCCAAGGAGGTCACGGACTTAGTGATGGCCAACCTTGTCAGTTTCAATGTAGGGAAGAAAAACACTTGAATGTCACCCGAGAAGTTAGCGGAAGCCAAGTGGGTGACATCGTCCGGGGACTCCACTGCTGCTGCTTCGAAGAAGAAGAAGAAGAGATTGAGAAAAAAGGGGGCTTCTCTTACCATTCAGGAGTCGTCCGAGAGATCGCAGAAGAGTCCACGGACTGAGGCCTCAGAAGATCCACTGCAAATCATCGATCAGTCCTCGTATGGAGATGATACCATTGTCATTGCCCCCCGGTCAAGTGGTCCATGGGGTTGGTTGCTGGACCTTCTGCGGAGCCCGAGGCTGCAGGTCCTTCTTCCGCTGTTGATACCCAGGGTGGGGTCTCGGACTTTCCTGCGGGTCCTTCTGAGGATCGATTGTTTTTTAAGCATCGGAGGGGGTTAGAGTCCATCAGGGCGAGAAGACGGTTATGGCTGCGACCGCTGCCGCCCTGGAAGCTGTTGATATTGAGGAGCCTTGCCGGATGGAGGCAACTGTCGTCGCCCCTTCCGAGGGCATTTTTGAAATCCTTAGTGGGGATGAGGTTGAGGTCGCGGCCTCAGAGCTCCCGGAAGCTGCTGGGCCTTCAGAAGTTGCTGGGACCTCGGATGTTGTGGAGCCCCCTGCTCCTGAAGGTCCTCCGTCCGAGGCTGCCTTTGATGTTCCTGCAGCACCCGTGAATGAGCTACAGGAGCCCGAGGTCCCAGGGGAGCGTGGCCCAAGTCATGATCCTCTGGTCTCTAAGGTACTTCACCATTTATTCATTTGCCTTCCCGTTGCCTGTGTCTTAATGAACCTGTCTCTTTTGAAGCTTCAGGATTTAGCCGGGAGCCTTAGCCAGTTGGTCGGTGAGGTTGCCCAATCTCGCTTAGAGTTTGAGTCTTTGAGGGCCGCCCGAGAGAACAACCAGCGGCTGCAGGTGGAACTCGCTGAAGCTACTGCGAAGAATGCCTCTTTTGAGGAAACTCTTAGGCTTCAGCAAGTCCAGTATGGATTCCTTCGAGAGAGGAATCTCTAGCATGAGGAGGCGTTGAGGGCGTCGGTGAGGGCTGCAGATATAGCGCCCTTACTAGAAACTAAGTATTGGGACGGCATCCATTTGTGCCGCCGACTGATGTGGGTGTTGTATCCGCGGTTCCCTACCTCTGTGCTGGATCCTCGGAATGCGAGCGCCACATGCCCCAAGGACGTGTACGGTATTGCGGGGAGACGATTTTTTGGATCCCCACATCCGAGTCCTTCCGGGGGTCCTCGCCCCTCAGATCAGCCGGGGAGCACGAGCTGTGCAGAGGCCTCCCCACTTCAAGAAGAAGGGCAACATGGGGCCACTCCTCCGCGGGGTCCCACCGAGACCTAGCCTTTCTTTTTTCCTTCTTTTTATTGTTGTTGTACATTATACATGAATAAAAAGGATATTCGATTTTAGTGCAAGTGACTGGTTTCTCGTTCTTGACTTCTGGAGTATTCTTGTCATGGCGTCGAACAAGTTGTCTTGCATTCAACTAGTGTCTGAGTCTTTTGTTATGCGGCCTTTCGGGCCACTTTGGGCAAATATAAGTCTTGCGCACGACATCTCGGGCCGCTCGGGCGAATCCATGTTTTTTAGGGATACGACCTCTTGGGCCGCTCGGACGAATCCGAGTTTTGGTTACGACCTCTTGGGCCACTTGGACGAATCTGAGTTTTGCAACACGACCTCTTGGGCCGCTTAGACGAATCTGAGGTTTGGTAATACGGCCTCTTGGGCCGCTCGGACGAATCCGAGTTTTGGGAATACGACCTCTTTGGTCGATCAGACGATTTTGAGTTTTGGGAATAGTAGGCGATCCGCTTATTACTGGTAGTATCTCCTGAGGTGCGTGACATTTCAAGTCCGGGGCACCAGCTTGCCTTCTTGGGTGCGCACTTTGTAGGCCCCTCCCAGAAGGATGGCAGAGACAAAAAATGGCCCATCCTGATTCGGTGAGAGCTTATTTCTGCCGGCGTTTTTTTTCTGTGGCTTCCACGCTCCTCAGCACCATATCCCCAACCTCGAACTGCCACGCCTTTACCCTATTGTTGTAGTAGCGGGTAACTCGCTGCTGGTAGGCTGCTACCCTGAGCCTAGCCTGGTCGCGAACCTCCTCGAGCATGTCGAGGCTTTCCCAGAGTCTCTGGCTGTTATCGGTTGCGCTGAAGCATCCAACTCGCAGACTCGTGAGGCTTACTTCTATTGGAATGACAGTCTCGATCTCGTAGCAGAGTCTGAAGGGAGTCTCCCTCGTGGGTTTTCTGGGCGTCGTCCTATATGACCAGAGGACCGAGGGCAGCTCATGTACCCATGAGCCTTCGGAATACTCCAGCTTGGTCTTGAGCCTGTGCAAGATTGTGTGGTTCGTTACCTCTACCTGTCCGTTGGCTTGGGGGTACACCACTGAAGTGTGGACCAAGTTGATCTTCAGGCTGGTGCAGTACTTTAGTGAACCGTTTGTCGGTGAACTATGTCCTGTTGTCGGTCACGATGCATTCTGGGATCCCGAATCTGCACATGATGTTCTGTCGGAGGAACTCTGTGGCATTTTGCTCCGTTATCCTCGCTAGCGGTACTGCCTATACCCACTTGGTGAAGTAATCTATTCCTACGAGCAGAAATTTCCTCTGTCCCGGCACGAGCGGGAGTGGTCCGAGGATGTCGAGCCTCCACTGGGCGAACGGCCACGGAGACTGGAGTGCTCGGAGGTCTGTGTTGGGGCGATGGCTCGTGTTGCTATGGAGCTGGCAGTTCTCACATTTGCGCATAAAATCCATGGCGTCGTACTTCATCGTGGGCCAGTAGTATCCTTGCCTTATGAGCTTAAAGGCTAGGTTCTTCGCTCCGATGTGAGACCCGCATATCCTGAGGTGTACCTCCTGGAGGGCATACTCGACCTCCTCGGGGGTAAGACACCTAAGGTAAGGGGCTGAGAAGCCTCGTCGATACAACTGACTGTCTATGATCGTGTACCATCCCATCGTCTTTTTTACCTCCTTGGCCTCACTTGGATCCTCAGGCAGTGTGCCGTCAGATAAATACCTTAGATAAGGAGTCATCCAGGTGTTGCCATTAGATACTTGCATTATCTCTGGCTCGGGGTCTTCGAAGCTGGATCTGTTTAGGACTTCACGCATTCCTCGGGCATACTGTTCCGGATCTCCCGAGGCCGCAGCCCTTGCCAGCGTGTCAGTCTTGGCGTTTTCCACCATCGGGATGTGGATAAACTCGGCTGTCTTGAAGTCCGAGATCGTACTTTTGACTTTGGAGAGGTACTTGGAGAGCTGCGAGTTGTTGACGTCGAAGCTTCCACATACCTAGTTGACGACCAACTCAGAGTATATGTAAACGACCAAGTTCCTGGCCGAGCATTCCTTAGCTAATTGAAGCCCAGCCAGCAAGGCCTCGTACTCCGCGACGTTGTTCGTAGTCGAGAATCCCAAGGTTAGTGAATACTTTATTTCAAGCCCCTCGGGCGTGCGCAAGATAATACCAGCTCCACAGCCATCCTTCATTGAGGAGTCGTCCACGTGCAGGGTCCATGCCGATACCTTGCTGAACTCGTCTGCAACAGGTTGGTCTTCGTCATCGCTGGCCAGCACTGTTGTCTCGACAAGGAGTCTGCGAGCGCTTGTCCCTTCAAAGCTGGTGTCGGATGGAACTCGATATCGAAATCTCCTAATTCGATGGCCCACTTGATCAGGCTTCCAGATATCTCGGGCTTCTGTAAGATGACTTTTAGTGGCTGGTCGGTCAAGACCGTTATCTTGTGTGTCTGGAAATATGGCATGCACTTCCTCGCGGAGTAAACCATTGCTAAGGCTACCTTCTCCGTGAGCGGATATCTTGTCTCGGCGTCCGCAAGAGTCTTGCTTACATAATACACGGGCTCAAGTAGCTATTGAGTCCTCGGAGCGCATCTTCACATTCGTCACTCCACCGGAAGCCTCGGGCTTTTGTTCCCCTCAGGGTTTTAAAGAACGGCAGGTGCTTCTCGGCCAATTTTGCCAGGAAACGGGAGAGGACCGCCACCCTCCCGGTGAGCTACTGGATCTCCTTCACTGTCCGCGGAGACCGCATGTCCAGGATCGCCTGTATCTTTTCTGAGTTCACCTCAATTCCTC
>JAOVVI020014421.1:0-11514 GCA_028571085.2 Nepenthes alata | reverse complement strand
GATATTCATATATATTGTCCATAAAAATGTAACTGATCTTAATATCGATATTTTTATCTATATATATTTGTACGGAATGTATTTGATATTTATTTTTCCTATAATCGTAATAAAATTTGGTTATATATTAAAGTTTAATCAGTTTTAGTATTTTAAAGGATTTTAGATAATTTATTTAATGTAATCACACCTTTAATAGCAATAATGTGCTAGCATGTAACAAAATGATTCAAGTAACAAGAAATAATGATTAATTCGTGTAATTTTTTGTAATAAGTAATAAATATTATTAAGAAAATATGATTATATAAAGTAATTTGAAGTTGAAATTATTAAATTTATGTGTTAAATTTGAAGCAAAGAATTTGAGTGGCTTGATCGTTTGAGTTATTAAATAAGTACAAAAGAGAAAAATAAAAAAAAGATATTAGTTGATATATTAACCGTAATTTTATCAACCGATATGGTGCAATATTGCATATTCAAGGGTCAAGGTTGGCTAGTAAAACGACGAGCGATAAATTTCATCGTCAATAGAAAAACAGTTGAAATTACCTTTTAAAACTTCTAAATGACTGTTCAGTGATAAAAGAGGTAGGGGTGCAAAGGCAGTCGAGAGACTTACCTAAAAGCAGCCATTAATGAAAGAGTACATACTAGCTCACTAATCGAGTGTTATTATGTCTAGATACATCAACCAAACATGCCGTAAGTCTAATTCTAATTCTTTGGAATTGAAAAGAAATAATATAAGATGGTTTTAAAATTTTTTTTTATGATTGATTAAAGAATAGTAATTTAGATATTAAAAATTATCTATCAATTAGTTATTATAAATTAAACAAGATGGAATCTACTGAGTAAAATATTTTTGATTGATTGAAATATTATATACATACAAAAAAATAATACATTTTTTTATTTATATCATATCTAAATTCATAAATTAAATATTTTGAATCTATATTGAAATACTTATTAAAAATTAATTAGATCTCAACTTTATTTTTTCCCTTTAAAATTATAATTCTATACACAATCTAAATAATAAAATTTAAAATTCTACTCAATTTTAATTCTAACAAAATTTAAAATAAATTTCTATTTTTAAAATTTTAATTTTAAATTGACAATCAATTCTAAGTATAATTTTAATATCGTGGTAAAGTTCAGCTTTCTGCTTAGGCATGACAGTTCAAATCGAGCAAGAAAAAAAATACATTTTTTTGTTTTCAAAATCTCAGCAATTAAACAACAACAATAATAATAGTCTTATACCCTATTAAATATGATTAGTTATAAAAATTTATTTTTATAATTTCAATTGCTTTTAATCTTAGAAACTAAACATTAAATTTAAATCTCTAAAATTCGCAAATATTTTAAAATATTTTAAAATGTCAACAAGTCCATTTTGGGTACACAAGAATGCAGATTTTGTGTACTCAGAAAATGCTTCCTCAGACTTTTGTTTATTTATAAAATGAATACTTTTAAAGCTCTTCACATAAATAAATTAGATTTTAGCTAATAATAAACATGTTTATAATCACTACACTCATATTAGAAACTTAGTTTAATTTGACAAACATGTTCAACTCGGCTGGCTCAACGGTAGAAATTTATGATTATTAACAGTAAATTTTTCTCGACTAAACCCGCACTAACCATCAATTAATCTTTGATTTGATGATTTTTCATATAACGGTAGGGCCAATGATGTAGCCGAACAATGACCGACAACATGCTCGAGGGTGTCAGCAAAAATTGTTCGGGGACCAAGGTGGTAGTAGTTGAGCGTTGGCAACTAGCCAGCCGGAGTTAGGTGTTGTCTAACCAATAGGGTGGCCGGAGATGTTGGCTAGAGACCGACGAATGTGGCTGAGGATGCCAACAACCAATAACCGACAACAGCGGTTAAGACATGGATGGGTGGCTAACAAGATCAAGAAGTGCTAGTTAGTGGACGGCTGTGGTTGCCGAAGGCATTAGTCACCGATGAATAACGATCCCATCGAGGATGACGGCCAACGACAAATGGTGATGAGTTAAGGTGTTGCTAGACAATTGGCAATGGTGGCTGCCGTGCCAGCCATCTATTAACAAGTTTTGATAGTCAAAAATGGTAAACGAGTATCAAAAACTGACTTTTCATTTTGAAAATTGAAAGCAACTTATAATGATAATCTAACCATAATCAAACATATATAATTTTAACCCTACATCATCAAATATATATAATCTTATCCCTACATTATAAAAATACTATTTTCACACTTTTTACCATCGATGGCATAATGCACACAATGTACAAAATGACAGTAAAAATCATAGCACTGAAAGTTCAGATTTCTATACAAGCTATACAGATAAAACAACAACAACAGAGCCTTATATAGTAGGGATCTTTTTTACTTTATGGAAGAAGAATGTAGCAAATATAATTTAGTCACATGGAAGTACTTTTGTTCTCATCATGTCACTTGAAACAGTAAGTTTACTCTGTTATAATCTAAAGATTTTTCATATTGTTCTGTTCTGCAATTTTATTCGACCAGCAGAAACAATCTCTATGGTAGGAGATGAAAGCAAGTAATGTAAGAAAATGGATTCTGATATGATGATGTTACTGCAGCAAAAAATCAACAGTTATGGGAGAGAGAATTGTGATGATACCTTCTTTTCATCTGTTCCCATATGCACATTTACTGCAGGAGAATTCTGGGCAAGTTCTAGAAGCTTCCCATAGAAAATTTCCAGAAGCTTGAAACCGGTACCACGACCATGCCGATCCTCGGTGCTTCCTATTTGTTTCTGCGGGTCTGAGTCGAGATCCTCATGAAACAACTTAAGTGCGTCTTCTGTTGAAATAGATTCCACGGATTCACCCAAGCATTGGAACTCTCTTCTCGATTCCTCGGTCTCGATCATCTTTGCTTTCATTTGGTCGGGAAGGAAAGCCAAAGAACTTTTTGGATGATGATGTTGACATGAGAAAGGGGAAATGAAATGGATCAAGCCAATTACTCATCTACAGAATCTGCTGAATTGGAGTAAGCAAAGCTATTATAACATTAGGGAAAAAAATATGCAGGAAAATTCTATTTTATCCTTTTTTTTATTAATTTGCCAAAATGAGCATGTACTATTAAGGCAGGGCATAACATGGCAAAACTTAGAATTCATGAAGTTTTGATTTTTTTTTTCTTAAAGTAAGTAATCATGGCTTTCTTTGTAATACTCGGGCTTACCAAAGCATAGAATTCATGAAGTTCTGATTTACCCCCCCCCCCCCTAATCATAGCTTTCTCTAAGATGTCCCATAGGCAAGACTCGGGATCCATTGCAAAAACTCTCAATTTTAGTTTTTGAAGAAAATTTTGTTCATATACAATAAAATGCCGGCAAAACTTTAAGGCCTATTAAGTAGGGTCAATAATATAAATCCTCTTTTATTATTTTACTCGATATAATGCAATATGTCAAAGGGTAAAAGCAATTTCAAAATTTTTTTATTATTCTACTCCAAGTTTTCTCCAGTGTTCCTCTTCCTTTCATTTCTCTTATCATAGTTCACTGACATTTTCTCACTGATTCTTCATTCAGCCTATGTTTTAAGTACTTGTACCACCTTAAACATACTTTCCTCATCTAATTTTCTATAGGTACAATTCTTTTATTTAGATATAATAAGAGCTAAAAAAATTGAATGAACAAAATAAGCAGATATAAACATGATCATTGTAAACGAGTTGCTAAACTGAAATAAACTGCCTGAAATGGAAGTGCATAACAATACTTACGTTCAAGAGAATTTAAGCAAATTAAAGCATTTAGTAAATTCGGTAGTTAAAGGAGCCAATTTTTACCTCTTATTCAAAAATTAGAAAAAAGAAACCCTTTCTTGTTGAATTACCTGGTGACCCCCCTTACAAGACCCCACTTATATCCAACAAGCACAGAATCTTTAAAGCCGCCATTAAACCCTTCTTGCACAGAAGCATTTTGCCCAGCCGTTATACCATCACGATATCCCCTCTGATAATTTATTAAGCACAAAGGGTAAAATGGAAGGGTTAAACAACCAAAGAATTGCATGGAAAATCAAAGAAATTACGGCAGTAATCAATTTCAGACACATAAATACATTATAAAATTGGTCGTGTCTGTTCTGCCACTCTCTATCCAGTTGAGGGGCATCATCTGCTTCCTCATCTGAGTTTCCCCACAAAGATCCATCTTCATGTATTTCATCTCCATCACATTTTGAAACTGCAAATCGATTAACATCATCGGTATTGCATCAAACTATGTAAGCCCTAGGAAATGGCAAAGTAGCACCAACAAATTCAAATAGTGAAACAATATGTATTTTAGGAAATGAGACTTAAAATGTAGGCCAATGAAATATCTATGAGAAAATAAGAATTAGCTAAAGTTGTAGGAAGGAAAATTTCAAATGAGATGGTAAAAAATATTCAAAATTACATCTACTCTTGTAGGATAACGCTACTTAGTGATATTTATGGTTTTGTTATTATATGTATTTTAGGAAAAATTCTGGTGGGCTGTATGAAATAATAAGACATTTGTAGCATGGTTAATTCTAAACAATGTTGTCAAAAACGCTAGAAGCACTTAACTTATAATGCCTGAGGTAGCATTCACCAGGTGCCATAAACTAAGTTAAAACATAAACAAATAAAGATATGTATTAATGGATAGCCAATTGCAACACAATATCTTGTGAGATCCAATAAGGGTCTACTTGCTACCATATTCATCATCTTTAGCCATGAATAAAATATATCATGTTGGTTGCAACTGTATTGATATTGGCCACATCAGTCGACATTTGAGAGAGCAACAATAGTTCAACCCATGTACAAAAGCTATGTGCAAGCCATGTGTAACAACGAAACACCAAAAACTTTTAAATTCAACAACTTCATTAGAATCAACAAAAACTTTGGTATCACTTTTGTTGCTCCTTTTCTTTTCTGATTGTCAAAAAATAAAAAAATGGTATCAGTTGTGCATTTGGTTGAGTTATCTGTCTTTTAAAATAAATACAGTGATTCTATTCCACTAGTTTTTATGAAGAAACATATACGTTTTTGGATCATTAATGCAGCGTGCTTTTCCAGAGATGCAGATGTGGGGAGTTTCATTAATCAGTAGAAACATTTTGTAAACGATGCAGCCTAAGGCCGACCAGCTGGTACATTTGCCAACTCATTGCCAGAGTCTGGACAGCCGGCCACCAACTGCTTGTAACTAAAGGTTTGTGACTGGCTGTCGGCGGCCACCAGTCACTGTCAATAACCATTATCATCAATTATTGAGCTTACATCTAACCCATCATGATATTAGACATGCACAAACTATTTTCTCTGGCAAGCCAAAAAATGTTCTAGTTGTTAATACCCAACACCCACCTTATTCTATTTCCAATGAATAATTATTCCATTTTTACTTTACTCGATTCCAATTTATTGTAGCTTGTTTTTCTAATACACCAGCTTAATCTTGTGGTAATTTGCTATTTACATTGTTATTATCCTATTTTTGATAAAAATCTCTTCCCTCGGCAATCCAGTTCAAGGATTCAAAGAAAACTACAGATCCCAGAGCTTTCCAGCGTAAAGTATGGATCAACCAAAATCAGGATGTGCAGGGTAGGGATCAAACCCATGGCCATATACCAACCACGTCACCCATGTTGTGGCATGCCAACTGACGCCTACCTAAGAAGCATAAACAACACAAGACACAAACAAACAGGCAAGTTATTTTTTAAAAATGAGGACAAGATAATTTTCAAAAGGCCAACAAAAATTTATGGTTTAGTTCTAGATATGACAATATAATTAATTAATAACACTATTTTATATTAAATTATCAATACAAATACATATTAATTTTTTTTATTGTCCAAAAAAACTACAGAAAGAACCAATTTGCCAATTAGCTAAAATAAAAGAGTTGTGCTATCACATGTATCATATAAAAAGAAAAAAAGAAGACAACATGGGGGTTTAGTTTTTTAATTATTTCTAATTCACCAAATAGATCTATTTTTTAAATTTTAGATTAAAAACCAAATATATTTTGAAGTTCACAAAATAGTCCAAAGTATTTAAAATGTTTAAAATGTGACGGAGCGCGTAGGAGACAAAAAGAAAAAATGATAACTATGCTGACATGTGTCGACCAAGTACCGGAAGTTAGACACCAACATGCTAGTGCAAGAGAAGTGTCGATGATTCCTAGGATGCAACATCCATCGAGTATTTCCATTACCTGTCATTACCCTCTTTTGATAATATTGGAATTGCCCTATTTGAGAATCAAGGATTTTGGATCTTGAGGAACATAAATAATTAGTGGATTACATAGTTTGCAGAAAAAACAGGAGTGAAGCATTTGAAACTCATGAATGGAACTTGCATATTTATTCTACTTGCTAATTTTGTAATCAAACGAATGAAACTCTGCATCATCCTTTAATGGAGTCGTCCTATTAACAAGGTGGCTAAAATAACACAATTGCTACTGAAGTGAGCATCATCAGTCCAGAGCGTGACAAGGTGATATTCAATGGTCGCTTAGGCAGATCAGGAACAAAAAATGCTAATAGTGGCAAACGGTTTGTTTGCAGATATTGCCTTAAATATTTGAAGGGAGAGAAGCAGCAGATGATTCAGAGGCAAAAACTTGCAACCAGATCATATGCTATATCCACTTCTTCGCCATCAGTCATCCTGGTTACCAGCAACTTCCTACTCTCCCTGCTCCTGCACGCACCACTGTCCTCTTAACTCTTCTCTCTCGCACATACTCCCTCTCATTCTCGAAACTCATAGTGCCTAGCCATACCTTAGTCTGATCCCTCCATATCATGGTAAAAGATATTGCCAGATCGGGCCAAAAGTAGACAGAGAATGTGCGTTTGAAGCATTGATGCAAATATCGGTCAATATGTATCAATAGCAGGCCCCTGATACCGATATTTTTCGATACTACAATAATATCGCGATATATTTATGTAAATTTTATCGATGGTTCAAAAGGATGGAGAGGAACCACACCAAGAGATAAGGGAAGGAGAGCGGTTGCACAAGATAGAGGGGAAAGTATCACTAGGTTGGGAGGGGAGAGGCAGTGGGCAAGGACAAGTGGAAGTCAGCAGCAAAGCAGTTGGAATCAGCCAACAGTGATACTTGAAAGTCTGAGGGCGTTAGAAGATAGGTTTATTTGTAATTATTTTCATTTTCTCTTCTCTTTAAGGAATAACTGAAATTGCAACCAAAAAAAATTGAATTCTACATAAACAGTTACCCTTCCCTCGGTTTCCCATTACGTTTACCCCTTCTCTTTCCCTTTCTGAAATTTGAACCATGTGCTTTTATGGTGTTTCCTATTAATTTTTTTTTTTTTTTGCATTTGGTTGAGATGTTCTCAGGATCAATTTGGAGTATATTTGCTTTCGCTGATTAAAAAAATTAGAACCAAACACACCATTAGTTGTTTTCTTAATATTTGTCCACAGCTGTTCGAGTTTTATAGTTTGGTTATGCCCATTCTCATTTGTACAGATTTTTCATTTCCCTATGGGGAAAGTAGCACAATTTCTCTTAGACAAAAAAAGAAGCATTTGAAATCATCAAATACCAAAATTCATGGCAAAGCACTGAAATGGAAGGTTCAATTAACTGAATACTGAAAAGTTTTGAATTTTCATTCCCTTTCTAACAAATATATAGTTATTCATTAAATACTTCTGAAGGAAGTGAAGGTATAAATTATGTCCCCATGTGAAGCTCTGGAGGCTATAATTCATTGGTTCTGAACAAGCTGGCGGTAGTTCTTTAAAAAGTTGGATTTTTTTTTTATTTTTATTGACTGATTGATCTTGAATGGTGTTTAGTTGTGCTAGAAAAATTAACATTGTAACTGTACTCAATTTTGATGTGAGTTTCAATTTCAAGCTAATGGGCATGTTTGATAAGTTTGCTATTGTGTCCCCATTATTAATTAAAAGATCAAGAGATGCACCTTTTCCATGCATATGTAATGGAGAACTTTTAATCGATCCACTCAATTGGATAGTTTACTTTGTGGAGAAAAGGAACTAAGAAGGATTTCACTGAATGCCCACATGCATGGTTGGTGGTAGGTACAGAACTCTTTCTTTTCTATTCATTACTACTATTCTATTCATCTTTCAATGCCTTCCACTCATGAATCATGACTACCCAGTATCTGTAAGCAATGCCTTGACCTGAGAAAGGAGAATACTATAGCCTCAAGGTGAACAACTCATTTCTAAGGAAAGAACACCTAGCCCAGCTTTTTTTCTGAGCTTGATAGACTTTCAACAGGTTATCCTTTAAACTGTAGGTCAATTATAGAAGATTCCGATGGGTAGAAGCCTGAATATCATTGCAAATATCTTCTTATTTTTTCAATTGCAGAGTGAACAACAAATATCATTATTTGGGAGCACTATTGTGATTAAATCAAATTGCAGAGCTTATTGTTCGGTGAAACCTAGTTTTATTTCCAAGAAAAATCAACAAAACCTAACTGGTCACAGCATGTTTATATTGATTGAGTTGGAGAGACTTTGGCTGAGTGAATTCATCCATAAAGCTAGACTCCAGTATCCTTCACAACCAAAGTGTCACAGCAACATCCAAAAGTCACAATTGGATTTTTAAGCATGGTAACAAAGAAGAGCATGTAAGAATGTCAGCCACTACATAAGCTACTATTGTTTTCCCTAATATTGTAGAAGTACTAAAGCTATATCTTATAATGTTATGTAATTTTGACAAACAACAATATGAACCAATTCAGCTTAAATAAACACTAAGATCACTGACATGAAAACTATTCATATAAGAAGTAATTAGATAATAAGCAAGTAAAGATCATTCCTCATTTGATTACAAAAAATAATATTCACCGCCACAACTACCATGATACTAAACTAATGGGGCACAATAGCTCCTAGAGGATTTAGGGGATAAAGCTTAACTTTGTCACAAAGATAGAAAACTTCATAAATAAGGAACAGAGTGCACATTCAGCAAAGCAAATCCAGATTATTGGCAAGGAAAATAGCTCATATTTCACATAAAGTTCTAATCATACTACTTACTATTGACAGTTGAAGAAGGAATTGTTTCTCTATTTGATAGGCAAGGAGACCCCTGTGAAGAACAGGGCTCCTGTGCAAGACTGCCTTCCATCTGCCAACCAGCAACAAGTCAACACAAGGATCCAAAGACAACCAAAAGCAACTGAAGGAAGTTACACCACACCAGCAGTATTCAGAAGGAAACACCAAAATGCATTCTTGATTACTAAAAGTGTATGATTAGTGTGTGTGCGTTAAGCCACTAACCATGTGGTCTGATAAACACAATTTTCTTCATGTGGCCTGTTTGTCAACATTGTCTCCTTCATTGCTAGTTATGTCTGCATGTGGTATTCATTTCTCAGTTCTGCCTCTTTTGCTTTCTTGTTTTCTTTTGATTAGAAAGGAAAAAAAATTATCTAGAATACGAACCAAGGGGATAACAAACATGTAGTAAAATAGATTGTCAAATTGAACGAAGAAATCCACACCAACAAAGGTCATCTCAGAAAAATCCAGAACAAAATACACCATTAATTCAAGGCTTTGGCTTTGTAAATTCATCATGCTTGTGTTGTCTTTCTCAATGTAGGTTCAAACTTCTTTACTCCTTATGCTTATTAACATGTTTTTGTTGGTGATGCAGATGAGAACATTTATTACATCACCATCTAACATGTAGTAAATCATCAAATGTAATCTTCCAATAAAGAATTATGTAGAATAAAAAAGATGCCTATGGTGATGGGGAACATGGGGGAAGAAGAGAAGGGCAATGGACGGGGAAAAAGAGGAGGATTAGGGGTAAAAAATCAAATGAGGGGGAAGGGCAAAGCATAACTGTATTCTCAATCAATAATCACATAAGCAGTCTTAATAACTACTGAGACAGCCATGCCCCTTTAAAAGCTAAAGGTATAAGTAAACCAAATAATATACGGCACCAAAAAATAAGGAAATGAAAAAATACTGGAAAATATGGAAATGTAAGGCTGCCTCGCTTGTGATCAAGGAGTTCATGTGTTCGAACTTCAAAGAAAAAAATCTATTGAAATGCAAGTATAAGGCTGTCTATTCTAACCCTCCACAAACCTCACAATATAAAAAGTAAGAATTCCATGACCACAAGCTACAAATCCAGGACATGGTTCGAGTCACAATTGCCTCCTTTTCAGCAAATCAATTGTAGTATCAGTAAAAGATACATTGTCAACCGTAAATGTGAGTAATATTTAATCCCCCAATCACACATGCATTCCTCTATTCTTTACCGATGCTAGCCTCCTTATGATCCATTACATAATGAAAAGTAAGAATTCTCTTTTTTAAAGACCAACAACAATTAAAATGGACAATTATACATATGTAGTTCATTGTTTGAACGAATGTCCATGTATCAGTTGTAATGGAAACCCTAGGCCAATCACCAAAATAAATGCTTTCAATTTTTGTTTTTCATCCAAATTAACTGCTCTACAATCTATCATCACTGTATACCAAGAGGGCATTCTAAATCGAAGTTCTACACAAAACTCCTAAATCCCATCTTTTGCATTCTCTGAAATGGGATCTCATCGATGATCAAATGCTTGACAATTGCAATCCTAATTCCTTTCATCATATTTGTCTACAATCAAAGAGCCCAACTCATTTACATCAGCATTATTAGCATCCATTGTTAACTTTCACTGTGTAAAATCTGACTTATGGAGAAACACCCTTTAAGACGATGTATCATACTGGATGCCCCCATACCCAATTAGATTTGGAATTTTTTTTTTTTGCAAACTGATTCCCTGATTCGCCATCCCCTCTTAAGTCAGAAGGACTATTAATAGACTCCCGCTCTCCTACGGGATTAGACGAAACCATCTACCAGAAAAGACAGAAAAATTGGACAAAATCATCCAATTTATTACATAAATATATCAGTTTGTTCAAATATAGTTCGTCATGATTAGTCATAATCAAATTAATTTACAGGAATGTTAGCAATAAATATTCAATTCCATTTACAGTGATTAAAAATTTAATATGAGATTATAACCAGCCTAGGGTTTAAGGTTTAAACCGGACAGCGTTGGACGGCGGAAGCGACTGCAGAGAGACAATGGACGAGCGCTGGATGAGCGGCGGCGGCAGAGTGGAGTGGACGAGCGGGGGAGAAGAGAGGCAAGCGAGCAGATGGCTGGACCGGCGGCGACGGAGAGGCAATGGACGATTGCTGGACAAGCGGCCACAGTGGAGATGACGTGGACGAGCGCCGGACGAGTGGCGTCGACAGAGTGGAAACGGCGGAGTAAAGAGGCCGACGACGGCAGCGGCTGTGGAGGACGATGAGAGGCGGCGGAGTGGCAAGCAACTCGGCA
>JAOVVI020014420.1:0-11514 GCA_028571085.2 Nepenthes alata | reverse complement strand
GGTATAGATGTACTTACCTCAACGTGCTCTACGATTTCTCTAACTAGCTCGAAGCCGGATTCGGACTCCACGGCCTCGATCTCGTCTTCTCTCTCTCTAAAATCGGCTATCTCTCTCTCTCCTCAAACCCTAAAACCGTGCAAAATGAGAAGGAGAAAGCTAGCCGCGTATTTATACTACGCCTACCGCTCGAGCGGCCGGTGAGCGCTACGCTTTTGTGCAGCCCGCCGCTCGAGCTTTGCTCGAGCGGCTGGGATTCGGAATGGATCTGGTTTTTCTGCTCGAGCTCATCTCGAGTGCACGGTGAGCGCGGGTAAATCTGGATTTTAGGCTTGATAGGTCGGCTCGAGCCCACAGAGGGCGCAGGTCTAGCCCGCGGCAAGCCTACGTCGCGTTATCGCCGTTTGGGACCCGTTTTGACAATTCTAACCCAATTTTTCACATCCTTTGACCTTATTTTTTATTATATAACCTAAATAAGTCATGATTATCATAATTTAAAATTCGAAATCTCGTCTACGAATTAACATTTCATCGCTTACCATTTTGGTTCCTCATTTACTAATTCCGATTCTTTGAGCTTTTCAATCCATTTCTTCCGCACCTTTTTAACACAATTCACCTATTTTAACTTATCTTCCTTCCGATTATCATATTTCAGAACTCGGATCGTCACAACAAAGGCTCACTTCTCTACTAAAAAAAAGCTATCATAAGCTCACGTAATGCTCTCACAGTTCTAAAAACCCCCATGCTTACAGAACTTCGACTCTCCTTTTCTCACTACGTTCCTCGTGAATACAGTGCTGAGAGATAGCGCTCCTCACGAGCCCCTGAAAGCCTCTCACATCGAGAACTAAACCCCCATCACAAACATTCTTTACCTTCTCATTGCTCTTACCCCTTTTACCTTCTTAAAAGTTCAAAGGTTGATTACTAATTTGAGTATCGAAGTATTTTCGGTGGAATAACCTCCCGCCGACACCTGACCTCTCGTTTGTTGTAGTGGTGTGTAGAATTCAGATTCGGTGCATGAAGCCGTATTTAGATGACCAAGTTAAGCCAAATCTATTCGAAATTTGGATCTAGAGATGTATCAAATTTATTAAAAAAATATTTGCATTTATAATCCCTTTAATATGGTAATTGAATGAAATAGTGTTGTCAAATACAATAAAATTGATGGATCTAGCAGCCATGAGTTTAAGGAACTATGCTCCATAGCAGGCCCACAACTCAACTCTAACATAATAAAATTTTTTTCAAAGTGAAATGTCTCACATTGTCTAAGTAAAAGGAGTACATTTACAGATCACACTATAAAACCAAACACCCTTAAGTTTGGAAGGACAAATTCCATAAGTTCCAAATGGCTTAGCATTTCTAAGATGAGGGCCTACCCACTAGCTAGGAGTTGCGAGGGGGCCTACCATCCATTCAGGAGTTTTTCTTTATTCGAGAGCCAAGAGCCCTCCATCTAGGAGCTGCCCTCCTTCTAGGAGGCCTACCCTCCATTGAGGAGTCGCCTTCTATCCCAGAGCTAGGGGCTCTCTATCCTGGATTCACGAGTCTTCTATCCCAAAGTCATGGGTCCTCTGTCTTGGAGCTAGGAGCACTTCGTCTTGGAGCCACTACGCCTTCGTCCCGGAGCCAAACCTTCGTCCCAAAATTAGGAACACTACATTTAGGAGCCACAAGCCCTCCGTCCGGGAGCTGCGATCCCTACGTCCCGAAAATAGGAACACTTTGTTTATGAGCAATAAGCCCTCCATCTAGGAACCACAAGCCCTCCGTCTCGGAGCTAGGAACACTCCATTCTAGAGCCACGAGTCATCCGTCCTAGAGCCGTGAGCCCTCCGTCTCGTAGCCACGAACCCTACGTCCCAGAACCAAAAGCATTATATCCTAGAGCCACAAGCCCTCCATCCTGAAGCCACGAGCACACTGTCCCAAAATCAAGAGCCCTCCGTCCTGAAATTATGAATATTTTGTCTCGGAGCGAGGAGCACTCCGGTCCAAAATCACGAGTCCTCCATCAAAAAGCCAACCCCCCATCCTGGAACCAGGAGCACTCTATCCCGGAGCCAAGAGTGTGTCATCCAAGAGCCATCCCTCCGCTCAGGTGACCAGAATGCTGGCTCATCAGCGCGGTTTAGTCCTTCACCTTTGTCGAGCGTACCTTCAAGCTGCCCCTCTATCGGGCACACTTTCAATCCGCCACACGGTGGGTGCACCTCTAATTCGTCTCTTTACTTGGCACACCACTAATCAGCCCCACTGCGAACGCTCCTCTAAGCCACCCATTTATATGAACATATCTCTAAATTGTCCCTTTGTGGGTGCACTTTCAAGCCGCCCCATCAATGGGCACACCTCCAAGACGCCCCTTAACCGGGCGTACTTCTAAGCTGCCAATCAGTTGGCACACTCAAACGCTCCATCCACCATTATATGTATCTATATATTCATCGTATCCTTCTAATATCTTTCTATTTTTTAAAAAATATTTCTAATTTAAACGTAAAAAAATTTACGATGAAAGTCATTCTCGCTATCATCTGATCTCCTATTTATAATTTGTAGTGTGCAGATTTCAGGTTAATAGTGACAAAAATAAGACACGCTCTAATTTGATCCACAATGAAAAAATGGAAGGCCCCCTAATTCATACTACAATTCAATAATTAAGGACGCATTAGAAATATATTTGAGGGTCATAATCGATTAAAAATTAAAAATTTATTCATATCAATGTATTATTTTAATATATATATATATATCTAAATTTGAAATGGCCATAACAAATTCCAACTATCCCAATTTAAAATACGAAATTTTAAATTTTATCTAAATTCCAAAATATCAATTAAATAAAATCCAATTAATTTGTTTTGGACTAGTAACTAGATATGTTAGCTAAGAAATATAGAAGTGAGCGTGGGAATGGGTCTATTTCCTATTTATAGAGACTTGTATATCTATTTATTTATTTATTTACATATAAATTTTATTATAAATAAGCTAATAAATAAAATATTGTTGAATCTGATTCTCTAATAATGCTAACATATTATTATGCTGTCTAAAAGATTTATTAAAAGTTATTAATCGGTAGGCCTATAGCTAGCTGGCCCAATAAGAAAGCGGCCCAAAATCTAGAAAGGCCCAACAAGTGTTAGACGATCAACGAGCGTTAGACGGTCAACGCGTGTTAGACGGTCAACGCGCTAACGTTGACCGCCCGACACACAAACAAACGAACAAAAGCACTCCTTCAAGGCGGTCAACGTTTCTGTTGACCGAAAGTACTGTAACAGCAGGCCGTGAAAGATGTTAAACCTAATACGAGCTAGGTCCAGTTTGGCAGGTGATCTCGTACATGAAAAGCAACGATCCTTTTCATGATTACACGTTTTTCTTAAAGTCGATCTTTTCTAAAAAGGCAGCAACGGATTCAGCGCCAACAATGGAGTCTAACGGTCATAAAAACATGAAAGGAAAATAGACAATCTGGAGATTCGTTACACTGTTCAGAAAAAAATAATCCATCAAATCACGCCAGTCACGCCCACCAATTCAGAGAAAGCCGCCTAGCGCTAGGCCAAAGATCGCGCCATCTTAGCCAAGGAAAGTGTCTCTCTCCGCCGTCTATATAAGCCTAGAGTCTCCACTTTGAAAAGGGGAAGCTTGGAGAAGAACACGCACTTTTCTAAGACAGCAAACACTTTCTGATACAATTTGAATCATAAACGCAAACAGTGCTTGAGCAAACTCTCTCTAAAGTGTTCACCTTCCAATCCCACTCCAAGCCTCCAGATTACAGAGTTTTCTCCCACTCTCTGAGAACGGTCCTCCAACACCTCAACGCTTTCGGGACACAGCTTCCACTCGTTCTCCGTGAGCAGCGAGTTAGAATTCATACTCTCAGCAAGCCACGGGAACGACTCTGCTTCTTCAGGCCAACACTCCCAACAAACTTTCTCTCTCTCTCTCTCTCTCTTTTACTTATCAATTCACCTTCCAAAGTTTAAAAATTTGTCACTAATTTGAGTGTCGGAGTGTTTTCGGTGGAACAACTTCCCGCCGGCACCTGACCTCTCGTTTTCTATAGTAGTGTGCAGGATTCAGACTCAGCAAATGGAACCGGATCAAATTAACCAAAGAATCCAAAATTATTCAAAGTCGAATTCAGATACGCATCGGTTATATATATATCTATTTATTTAATCATTTTCATTTGAAGATATATTTATATTTATTTATTTATTTTCATTTGAAGTTATATATATTGCGGAATGGGGATTAGGGTTTCTTCCGTGGTGCTGCATCTCCACGGGCAGGCTGTTCAGGCCAAGAGAGAGAAGGTAATTCCATGGCGCCACCGGCAGCTCGTAACATCTTCCTCACCTATTCTGTGTTTGAACAAGTCTGCTTTTCTTCTGTGCTTCTTTTGCCTTTGTACATTGGAGCGGCCTGGGAGTTCTGATTTTGTCATTACAGTATTAGATATCTCTCGGGTCTCCTTGATGGGAAAATCGGAATAGTTGCTCAGGCCTGTCCCTTTTTCTTTCTTCTAAATATTTTACGCCATATTGAATGCGAATCCTTTCTTCTTCGTTTCTTAGTGATTATTTTCTTATGGGATGATTGATGTTGACGTGCTGGTGTGGAGATTTTTTTTCCAATGAAGCTCTGAACGCTTTGGAGCTTTTCGTTGATGCTAAAACTTCACTCCCTTTGCATTTTTTGTTTTCTGCCTGTTCTGTTTCTCGCTTTTGTTCATTCAGTTTATTTTTGTTAAGAATTTTTTCGCCTTCAAATGTGTATTGATAGAATATTGAATTTCTCAGTATGAGAGTGCCTCTTTTGTATTTCATCTCGTACTTGCTTGATTACTATTGATAATTGTTAGGGAACAAATTTGGATTTTTCCACGAACCAGTTTCATAATTTAGGGTTTGAGTGATTTTCCAGCTTGCGTTGCTTGTTTGTTTTGGTAAACACCGCCCTGCTTCATTCAATGACAATAGTTTTTGGGAATTGTTGAGTGAATAGTTGATTTTTCCCTTTAAGCATTTGCTGCTGAAAAAATGTGGATGGGAGAAGAATTGATTCTCGGTTGGAAGATATTGGGCGCAATCAAGGTGATGTTTGAGGTGTATAATCAGGAATTTCCTTGTACTTTTCATGAATTACTTAATTATTCTGACTGTGATGATACTTTCTTGAATTTGGTCTCAAACAAAGACGATGATGACATTCTTTGTAGCAGAAGATTATATTTCTACTTTCAGATCTTATTTTAAATACCTCTAAACATGCTGGTTGAGGTGGAAGTGATGATTATTTCCCCAGATGAACGACGCTGAATATACTGTGCCATTCAATTCTCTTGATAGAGAATTCAAGCCAGCATTCTGATCCACCTTTGTCTATCTTGCCAGTGCATATTTTGCATGTACCTTTAGAAGTTAATGGCTTCAAAATGTCATCTTTCATAAGTTTTAACAAATATGCTTGAAAATAGTAATCTGTCTATTTCTCTTCTTTCCATAGAATCCAGTCCAGTAGTGTGATCCATCTTTCTTGTTTATTAAAATCAAATTTGTTTTATGTTGTGCCGTGGGTCTTATTTCATGCATCTGACTGCTTTCTTATCATTCATATTTGTTGATTGTTGAGGGGGAGTAAAAAAAAACCTTTGTTTTGTGTCTATTGTCCTTGCGAATGTTTGAAGAGATCTTTTTCAATGATGGAATTGATGAATATTTCCCCAGCTGATCGACGCAGATTGCAATGAGATAATATACTTCTCTTTTTTGAGATTTCAATCCATTTTGCTGACCCATCACTTTTTATTGTTAATTTATGCAAGAAATTCTTCTAGTTTGTACTGTAATACTGAAGAACTACCGCTAATTGATGTTATAATTTGGTCCATAGTTTCTGCCATTTCTGAAAAATTATTTTTTTTCATGCCTTTTCAGTAATAATGAATGATCTATCTCAGAAGCTTCTTGTCACTTGCTTTTTTATTTTCTTTTCAGACATATATTATTATTTGCAAAGACAACAGCATACTTATGCAAATTAAAAATATAATTATTTAGTTGTGGGTTCAGATGACAAAAATAGTCAATTAGTACTTCCCAATTCCCTCAATGCAAGAAGGCTCATATATAGGGGTATATAGTAGAAGAACAGGGGTGTGTAGTAGCAAAATGTTAAATTTCAATTTTGTGACTAACTAGAATTGGCGAAGTAGATGGCAGAATTATGCTTGTTAGTGTAATAAATTCATGGCTATGCCAAGCTAACAGAACAACTGAAATTTTCATTAAACAATGCTACAAGTTTTATGTACTTTTAGTAATTACTTAATTTGACATCACCAACAAGACTTGTTATACAAATTGTAAGGAGAGAGCATTTATATCTAAAAATCTTAAAATCAACTATAAAAGAATTAGGGAGCAACCAGAGGAGTATAAGAGATTATGGAATTTTAGTTACATGTGGTTACTTCTACCCAGAAAAAAAGTATAAATTATAAAGGGGGCAGAAGTGGACTGCTTCTGCTTTGGTCATTTCATAAAAATTGGATGTGTTACTGCTTTTCTTGGGTGGTATCAGTTTTTGTGGAAGATGATTTGGGAGGCAAACTTCTGCTTGCCGGTGGAAAGAATTCCCTCCCCAACTCATCTTACAGGTTATATTATAATTATTCTTTGTATTTGCTTTCTGAGTTTTATTCTGTGTCGAATTATGCTAATCCATCTTTGCTCTGCTCGATGTTTATTGGATCTGAGCATCTGAGTAATATTCATAGCTTAGAATTAAATGAAGTCTTTTGAATCATTTGATGTGTAATATTTTCTTTCCTTGAATTTTTTTTTAAAGAAAATGTTGAATTTTTTGAATGGATAGGATCCGCCCATGTTGGGCCAACCCAACCCGATCTAACTAGATGGAAATTATTTTATTTGGTTGTGAAGTTTGGTCAAACCATTTACCCTTCGTGACTCTCACGTTCTCCACTTGATTCTCAACCTGGCAGAAGTTTTTGCCCCTGAGACCTCTCTCCGGCCACCCACTTTTTGATTGTGAAACTGACTTAGCAGTTTTGGCTGAGAGGGGGAGTAGCCTCCATTGTGGCTAGAGGTGGAATTAAGTTGGTGGAAAAGGGTGGGACAGTGAGAGACTTCCATATTCCATATTTGAGACTCTGGAGGTAGATAATTTAATATTGTGGGCTTTACTTTTCTCTTCCAGTAGTGTGTTTCAGTTGGGGATATTGGGTATTTTTCATTTGTAATTGTCGTTTGTAATTATACCCCGTAACTAAAGCGAGTCGTCACCAGAGAGTCATCACCGGTAATTCAGCCGATCATAGTGTTTCCACTATTATTTAGATCATAAATATGATAGCTGTATTTCTTAATTTTCATATATTTTTGACTTTCATTGTGATAATTTTTTTTCTGTTTATGCTTTGTTCTGTGATTGTGTCAGATTTGAGCATTCCACGGGATTCCCCTGAAAGAAAACCATCTTTTGGGACTGAAGGACTCGCGCAGCCTTGCTGTTATTCTGTAATTCTGAGGCTTACCACATTATGTGTTATCTATTATTTTTTGTTTTTGCTGCTTCAATTTTTGCGTCTTTCTCTGATCCTGCAAATTTCAGAGATCAACTACATTTGAAGGTGAGTTGCCAGCTCCTATTTCTGGCTTTTATACATGTTGTGCCTTTCTAACAAAGCTCTTGGTACCAGCTTTAGCATGCCAGATGTAATAAATTGCTTTTTTGAGCATGAATACTAAACTTAGGAGAAGAGATGCCTAGGGTTTGAGGAGGCTGAATATGACATTACCACTGCTGATTATTATACCTAATTTATTTCAAATTCACACTTCATAAATTTCCTATTATGGCAAAACATGCCATCAATGGTACAGAATGTACAAAATCAAAGCTGGTTCGGAAGGTAAAAATGAAATCAAAATGGGCAAGAATCTTAGGAGTAAGCTTTGCTTGTCTCTGAGGAATCTCTGGAGCTATTTAATGTACTGCAATTTTTATTACAGACGGACAAATATTGATACCCGGGGTTTTTGCAGCAAAAGCAAAATACCCGAAACAAGCCCTTTGAAGATTTGATATCGAGGAAATGAAATGGAAATTGGTAAGCTGTTTAGGATGAAAATTTTCCTGACTTTGTTAGAATTGTTAATGAAATCCTTGCTATAGTTTTGTGCTGATCTTTGCTATGAATCTACAACATCTGAACATCTGCTGTTGCATTGGTCTTTGCTATGAAATCTGTCTTGAGGATTACAAATTAATACAGCCTGTTGCTAAACATAAAAATTAATCGATCAGAACTTAGTAATAGGATTACAAATAATACATAAAAGCAACTTCCGATAATCACGACCGTATATCTCCCCCTCCTTCCGCTCTCTCCATCCTCCTCCCTCTTCTCTATTGGATCACTCCGACTCTCTCACATTCCAATCCACAGCATTCTCACAAAACAACCACCAAATTACAACCTCCAGCCATGGCCAGGATAAAACTTTTCCAACGGCCTACAACCTTAAAATCTCACAATGAGATCCTTTGAACCCTCAACGTTGCCTTCTAACGGACTTGGTGGATAAGAAACGGGAGATAATGAATCTTCTTGAGTCTTAAGAAGTCATTGGAGTGCGAGTTTGCTCGTTCTCGGGAAGAAATGGTGTGTAGCAGAATTAAAAGCCATGTGATTTTGGCTTTCAGAGGCAGCCTGGCAAAGACGGATGAATTGAAGCTGGAACTGAAAGTCGCATAAGAAAAGCTTCTGGCTCTGTGATTGGCTTTCATAGGCAGCGTTGCAAAGACTGACGAATTGAAGCTGGAGCTGGAAACATTCCACCGATCAATGGTGGAGTCGCATAAGAACTTTTGGACTCCGGCGCTCTGTATTGTTGCCGCAGCATTGTTTGCCTATTTCTTTGCTTAAAACTTTGGTACCAATTTTTATTTCATGGCAATATATAAGTTGTAAAAGTGAAAGTTATATTTCAGTCATAGATGCATGTAATATATATAAATCTGTGTAAAGATGAATTGTATATATTTATGTTTTTGAATCATAATATGTTTTCAGATTATCAAATAGACGTACACGGCTCTATTTCGTTGGTCTTAAAATTACTAGAAAGTAACTTTTTAAAGGTCAACAATTTACTAATCTTTAATAAACGCTTTTTATAACGAAGTGTTGTATTCTTTTTGAAGTTATTTTGACACTTTTATATGAAATTGATTTGCAAGTTTTTGACAAAAAATTTCAATAATGTTTTTTAACTGAAGTATTTATCTAATATTAGTAATTTTTTAAATTTATAATTTTTTTTTGGTAAGTAATTAAATGCATTAAAGTATAGATAAAATGTATATAAAATTATGTTCTTAACCAAGTGTTTTATCGACTTAGGGAAAGAGACGGCAACAGGGGAGCCTCCCAACCAATGACAACTGTTATTAAAGAATAAGATTACAATAATATTCGTTCATTGTAAATAAGAAAATTTGATCGGCCAAAGTGAACGAAGAATCACCCTGCCACTGAGATCATCATCACATCAGCATCGTCAAGCCATTGGATTCACTCCGGCTTTTAAAGAAACTCAGGCGAGTGCGCTTCTAAAGGCCTCTCCGCTTCAAAATGCACTCCGGCTTCAAAGAGCCGCTCCGTCCTTTAAGGCACTCCGACATTGTAATGCCACTCCGTCCTCAGCATATGTAAACCACGTAAACCACTCCGGCTTGTTAGTGTGCAAAAGGCATTCCTGCTTCAAAAACCACTCCACTCTCAAGAGGCACTCCGGCACAAAATGCCTCTCACTCCGGATTCACTCCAACTTTGAAAGAATAAAGGCGCTCCAGCTTCAAAAGGCCACATCGCCTCAAAATGCACTCCGGCTTCAGAAAACACTTCATCCTCTAAAGGCACTCCAGCATTGAAATGCCACTCCGTCCAATAGAAGGAAACAACCTTTGGTATTCAAGGCCACAACTGCCAGCAGAACATTTGGAGAAGCAATGGAACTATGGAATTGATCGCAAAGAGGTCACTCCAGCCAAGAAAATCCACTCCGACCAAGAGAAGCAACAAGCACACCGGCCAGCGAGGAGCAGAAGCCACTCCGTCCTTCCGATTAGGGAAGCAAATGGACTCCGAAAATCCGGAGTAGACAAGAGCGCCGGATAAAGCAGCGAACAAAAAAGGTACTCCAAATTCCGGAGTTCACAGAACAGCGACTGAAACCCCTAACTTTTTTTTTTGGAGGAAAAAACTCTGGAGCAGGAGAAAACAAAAGCATTCCGAAAACCGGAGACCACAAAGCCAAGACAACCCCCATTTTATTTTTTTATTTTTTATTTTTTTTTTGGACAGAACGAAGGAAGGAAAACACTTCGGAACCGGAGTCTTCAAACGCGGCAGCAAACGCACTCCAGAAACCGGAGTCCACAATAGCGCCGGATGAAGAAGCGCACAAGACACTCCGGAAAACAGATA
Organism: Nepenthes alata; assembly: GCA_028571085.2. NCBI lineage: Eukaryota > Viridiplantae > Streptophyta > Magnoliopsida > Caryophyllales > Nepenthaceae > Nepenthes > Nepenthes alata. The sequence continues at coordinate 947 of JAOVVI020014420.1, read as the reverse complement.
TAAAAAATACACTCCGAAATCCGGAGTGCACAGAACAAAGACGGAAACCGCCAATCCTCAATTTTTTTTTGGAAGCACAGAAAAAAGATGCCAAAACGCCAAAAAACAAAAATACTCCGGAGCCCGAAGTCTTCCAAGCACCGGAAGACAACAGCGCAAAAAGCACTCCGAAAACCGGAGTTCACAAAACAAGGTCAGAATAATAAATTTTTTTTTTAAAACACATAAAGGAGGAACCGAAGTCCAACAAGCGCCGGAAAAAGCAGCGCACCAAACACTCCGAAAATCGGAGTCCACAAACGCGAGGATAGAATTTTTTTTTTTATACTCCGGACCCGGAGTCCTCATAGTCAAGGAAGAGAAAACACACCGGAATCCTGAGACGCCAACCGCAAACTACTCCGGAATCCGTCATCCAAAGGAAAGTTGGAGCAGTGAGTGTCCATCTTTCCAAAATCTACCTATTCTGCACCTTCAGCCACACAAGCTCCACCAATGAGATACACCAGCACACCTCCAAATGTCAGGAGGAGATCCAGACCTCCGGATGTGGGTTAGAGCAGGGAATGTTCCACCTATCCAAAATCTGCCTGTCCTGCACAGTAAAGGCGCTGTGGGAAGCTTCAATTTTCCCCCGGATTGCCGCAGAGATCTGGGTGACCATTTGGGTTACATTAAGAATCCTCGAATCCTTAAACATACGATGGTTCCTCTCTCTTCAGATAAAATAGACAGAAGCAGCAAGGGTGAGGCGAAATGATAATGCTTTGAATTTTTACCCTTCCAGCATTTAGCAGCCCACAAGATGTTTGAATTCTAGTTTGTGTGGGGCCATCTGCACCCCACTATGTGACGCATTTGCCTCCAAAAAGACGAGGAGAAAGGGCAGTTGAAGAAAAGGTGGTCATGACACTCCCTTCCAGAGGAACAGAGTATACATAACGCAG
>JAOVVI020014418.1:0-11515 GCA_028571085.2 Nepenthes alata | reverse complement strand
ACATTGGGACGTACGTAAGGGTCATATCTGTACCAAGATTAGAGTAAACAAATATCCATATAAAAAATCGAGTCCAACTACATCACTGATGGGAGCATTTCAAACTGTTATACAATACAAACGTTACTAGTTGAAATATAAATAAACATTCTAAGATTACTGTTCTGAATAAAAATATAATATCAAATATCCAAATATAAAATTCTATATCCTTGGACCGTCTTATCAATGATATCCTCAACCTATAAGTGTTCAAACTTACTAATCTGAAGGAGGGTTAGTGAAAATAAAAGTAAGAGTGAGTCAAAAACTCAGTAGTATATATATAATTTGCATAATCTGTATATAATTTACCCCAACACTATTGGAAAGAATATGATCAAACTCGAATACAAAATCAGAGTTTTCCGTAGCAGTTATATGTAATTTTAAATTTATAACTCAACTTTTTATTCAAAACAATATACTATTAAAACATACTTAATTCATATTAATTTCTTATGAACCAAGGGCCAACAAGACTTTACTAATAAATGAGCAAATAATTAAAACTCGGGTTATTTTTATTTTAACACAATAAAAATTTTAAGTTACTATTTAAAATGCGTAGATAGGTCATCATGCATATAACCCTATAGATGAAATCGAATACCACTTTCACCTACGGATGTTACGTTTGAATCTCTATTACTACTATTATATATTAAGGCATGTCATAAGATACCACCGCGGATTTCTTACAATATATAAATAAATAAATATTCTACATAATTATAAATAATATTTAGATTTTCTCATCTCGGAGAAAGTATTCTTAATTCTTTTATAAATTTTTTAATTTCTTATTATGCAGTGTAAAAAATGTGTATGAACTTAATTGTAACATTTTAAAGTATGTAAGAGTAATATTAAAAAATTTTAGACATAAGATGATTGAATTTTTGTAGAAAATATAAAAACCATGTATAAAATGTGAAATTTCAGCACTTCTTTTCAATTTTAAGACATACAGGGACAATTTATAGTAAATTTGAAACATAGAAAGTATATATTTAAAGATCTAGAATATATTAAAATATTATACACAAAATCAAAACATATAAAAGTATTTAAATAATAATTCATAACATACCTGAGTATTAGTGTAGAAACTAGTTGAGAAATATAATATATGTACATTAAAAGCACAAATTTCATAAAATTTACATAGAAAGGAAGATGTGAGCTCGTACATGTAAAGTATCAGCACTTTATATATGAAATTATAACATTATGGACAATGAAACAAAGTTTAAAGATACATATGATTAATATTGTAAAAAATCAACTACAAAGCATAATGTATATAGATTAAGGGCATTAATTTTACGAAAAATTCATAGAACAGGAGTAAGATCACATGCATTTCAATTATAAATGCTTTACTTATGAAAATATGACATATATGAGTTCTTAACACACAAAATATTTAAAAAATGAAAGAAATTCAACAACGAATGAAAAGAGATTTAGAATGTACTTACTTTGATTTTAAATTCACCAAAATCTTATTTGAATTGACTTTAATTATCCTTCTCTACCATTTTTTCTCTCTTTCTCCACATTTCCTTCATTCTCTTTTCTCAAAATCTAATAAAAAATGGTTAAAAATCAATTAGACAAGATTTATATAATATACTGACGCACGTACGCTCATCAGACATATCGGGTGCCGCAGTCAAACACAATCTTGCACAAGCATCACATCAGGTGTGTGTCAAGTGCGAACATTCTGCTACAGTGCGCTCATTCATTTCTCGGACGTGTATCGAATATGATCATACTACAAAACACACTCGAACTCTGGTCAGACATTTGTCATGTATGACCTCTCTGCCTAAAATATGTAGGTGCACACATCGGGTACTAGTCAAGCGTGCTTTAACTCAATATATTCCATTCCAAAGTTAACTTTGATACACTTTTTTCATTTAACCTCAATTTTATTTATCTTAACTTAATTAATTATAACAAAAATTAACATTTTTAAAACTCTTACCTTTTAATATAATTGACATGTCTCGACCTAATAGTAAGTAATAATTAATAATAAATAAATCAGAGTAAAATTTTTATTCTCCTTAAATTAACAAAATTTAATAAAATATCTAAAATCGGGTCAAATATAATAATTCTAAAGACCAAAATAATGAAATGGTCACAAATTATAGCAAACGTAAAAGTTAATGGAACTAACCCTATCTGATCTCTAAATAATAATAATAATAATATATATTTGTAACCCAAATAACCCATAAGATAAATTGTCAACTAAAATCCAAATCATTACAATAAACCTATCAATTCAATAATATAGAAATCCCAAATACAAACAAACTTCAATAATTGAATATGTATAAAAAATCTCAAATACAAATCAAATACAATTTTGAGTACATATATATTTAAACCAAATGTTCAAGTATCATCCATCTGAATTCTACAAGTTTTCAAACTCTTTAATATGAAAGAGCTAGAAATAAGATAAAAGTATAATACAAAACTCAGTAAATATATATATATTCATATATAACACAAAATAGATGTCCATAAATTAGAACAAATGAGCAAAAAATAATAAAATATATGTAAAATCTAATATATGTTAAAAATCCAAATGGGTCAAATATTTTAAAATGTCCAATATCTAATTCACAAATGTCAACAATATGATTTTATACATAAAATTTGTAATCTATGTAAAAATATCAAATAGTCTCAAGTATGAAATCATGCAAAAGTCTAAATATCATAAATCCAAAGAATAAAAAGTCTAAATCTAAATTCAGATAAATTCAAATATCAATTAAAGTATGTAATTTTTTTAAAAAAAATTAAATATATCAAATGATATGCAAGTAAAATCTCAAAAATTCAATAGCAAACTAAAATAGAGAACCAATGACCAAAAGATAAATTTTGAGAAAATGTCATACATAGTTTATCATGTCCCAAAATCAAATTTCTTATTTTATTTATATGTGTATATACCTTTAATACCTAAAAATTTTTAAAATCTGACTTTATCCCTAATCTAGTTCGATGTGAACAAACCAAATATAAAAATATAAAAACCCTGACTCACAACGAGTATATGACTAAATTTGAACTATCTGTTAGGTCTCCAAATGGTAACATTAAATCTGATAAGAATTTAGATCACACCTTCAAAGAATAGCGTTTAAAAAATCTAAATCATCATAATAAGCCTATGATATGCAAAATACAAAAATTTTTAAAACTATAACTACTAAATAAATAAAAATATGACATCCTCAATATATAAGTCCCAATATAAATCAAATATAAATTTTGATACAAATCCAAATACTAATATAACTAATCTAGATCATTGAGTAGCACTCTATCCGAAACTCGCAACTTCTAATATCTAATTAATAAATATTCAAATATAATTTCATACGTCAAATTTGTAATCTGTATGTGAATATTAAATAATCTAAATGTATGAAATTATCCAAAGACTCAAATATATAAATCTTACAAATTCAAAAGTCTAAGAGTCCAAAGCACAAAATTAGATAAATTTGAATATCTATTAAAACCTATAATTCTCAATATCATGTCATTTGTGTAAAAAATATTAAAATTTTAAAACATGTTAAAATTTGATAGAAAAGAATAAAAAACAATCCATTTAGACGTACTTCCAATAATTTTAGGATTATCACTATAATTAAACTCATAGATAAGCTGTCTATATATTATTCTTTATAAATGGGATTAAATATCACTTTTTTACCACCCTTAGATGATCAATGTGATGATTAAGTCTGTTTAATTATATTATGACATTCGAATATATTTCTACTAAATTTTCTATCATGGTTCTCAATAAAAATATAAAATTGAGCAACTCTATAATAAATATCTAAAACTTTCTCTCTCTATTGAAAAAGTATAAAACTTTTCATCGTATATAAAAGTACAAATATCAAAATAATTAATAAAATAGAGTTTGACTACCACATATAATGGTAAATGTATATTTTTTATGACTTTTATTTTATAAATATTTGTATATATAAATATAAAATTTTGAACATTTGCTTGCTTTATACAAAATAGACAAAAATTTTAAATATTTAGTAAAACTAAAGTAAAACCTCATAATCTTTGATAAAAACCTCATACATTCAATAATATTCAAAATGGGAAGGCAAAGGATTGAATACATGCATCTCAAAATATAAAACGTAAACAAAATTAAAACAAATTAGAATAGACTAAAAATTAAATTTAAAAATAATTATCTTATCCTTTAATTCTAACTTGATAAAATAATATTTTAAAATTACCTTTCTTTTCTTCATCTCTCTTCTTTCCATTTTTTTTCTCTCATCTTCTCTTCTTCCCATAGAAAATGGCCAAAAATAGTACATACGCGAGTATTATGAAGAAATCGGCACACGAGCATTGATTAGGCATGCAATAGATACTACTCAAATCCTCAAACACGGACGAGAGCTATATCAAGCGCAACTAATGGGCGAGTATTCAGTCCAAAATATGCATAAGCGCCCCAAATGCACTCCTCGGCCACCATATTCAGATCAGGCTAATAAATGCTTGTGCTATAGTTTAATTTAACTGATCTGATAAAATAAAACTTTAAAATCACATTCATTCTCTTCATCTATTTTCCCTCTCTCTCTCCTCTTCTCTTCCTAGTATCAATGTGACTTTTATAAATAAATCAGCGTATGAGAACTCGTTAGGCTCACACCGGGTATCGTTCAAACTCTTAGGCGCAGTTCAAGCATAAGTATTGTACCTAAAACACATATAAGTACCTTAGAAACGCTTCTTGAGTATACACATTCTTCCTTAAATGTACATAAGCACACATCAAATGCCTATCAGGCACTAAGCTTACTTCCACAATTAAATTTTTTTTTAAAATTTTTATTATATAACTATTTTAAAATTGATTTAAGATAAATTAATAACGTTAAAATTATTAATTAGAAGCCGGGAGTTACAAATACCCATTCCTTTTATTTTAAAAATGTTAAACATGGAAAGGAAGCATATATTGTAGATTTTCAAATTCCCTTAGTTTGCACAATGGAATTATATATACACATTTATGATTAATTTTATATTACTACCAGTCATAACAAAAACTGAATTTCCTAACTAATATATCATTTCCTATGGCAACCCATTTTTCCCCACCATTAATTCACAACATTATCCACATTCCTTTCGGGCAGAAGCACAGGGCTTGGCCTGCGACGATTTTGAAGAAAAAGAAAAAACAGAGAGATTTTGAGAGATGGGTTTCTCTGCGATGAGCTGCAGCATCGAGTGTCAGTCTCCTGCCGTTGAGTTGCTTTCACAGAAAAATCACCGGCGGAAAGTCGACATGGTAATCGGCCCTCCTTCTTGGCTCTCCGGCGGCAGTGTCAATGGAGCTCAGAAGCTAAGGAAACAGAGGCATGAGAAGATCAGTTCAGAAGTGAGTCGGAGGGCAAATGCTTTCCCCACTCCCCTTGTCTTAGCTGTTGCTAGACAGCCTCCAGATATCTCTGTCATCATTCAGACAAGGTATTTTCATCCCTCTCTCTCTCTCTCTCTCTCTCTCTCTAAGCAGACACTAATTTTTTTTGTTTTATTTTTCATCCTTCATTTCTTATTACTTAATTCTAACTTTTAGATCATAAGGGAGCTTGGTTACAGGAAGTATGGTAATGGATCTCTTAATAGGCACCTAGAGCTATTGATCAATGGCTTCATACCAATGGCTCCAAAGGACACTAATGTTAGTTTAAAGTGTAACAGGTAATGTGTACTTGTAGTAAGGTTTGGCTTAGAATGGAGATAATTCAACAAGGGGAGCTCGGTCTGAGTAGTTACTCATGCCCTCCACAATCAGAAGTGTGAAGGAGTCCAGATTGTGTTACCCAATAAACCCTCTTATATCTGATCAATACCTGTTTAAGCCAAAAAAGATGGACAAGAAAATTATCTGCTCTTTGGATCTGAACAAGTAGTATGTTTGATGGTGGTCTCAGCAGAGCAACCAAGTCGTTTGAGTGAGTTCGGTGGAAAAACAGAGGCTGTGCAGAGCTGGGCTCCTATAAGCCCGGGTTACTAATGTTATTTCAATGTGGAGTGTGCTGGGGTTCAATGCCCGGATACACCCGATTTGATAGAACGAAACAAGTTAGAACTCTCCCGTCATCAGTTAGTCATTAAATTTGTGAGAATAAGAAATAAACAATATACAACGATTTTTAATATGGAAAATCATTTTCAACTAAAGGAAAAACCGTGGAATAACTTTCAAACAAATCTATTATAAATAGTGCTGGTTACAAGAATAACTTCTAAAATCCTTTCACTCCGAACTCGAGTGAAGAATGGTTGAATACAACCTCCTCTCGACACATCTAACAACTCACAAGAGAAGTATAACAAGAAAATGAGTAACCAAATGAAAAATACGTTTTCAAAAATCACCTTCAGGATGATGTACCCCGACTTTGACGAAAAACGTAACTCAAATTGAACCTCAGCTAAACTCCAAACCTCTTCCTCTTCTCTCATCTTTCATTCCCTTGTAAAGAAAAATCTCAAAAATCTTAGAATTGAACCCTAAAATCGCATTTGTGCAATTTTATAAACTCCAATCACTTTCGAGCTCCCGCCGAGCACCAAGACTCTAGAATCGGCACTCAAGCACCGATCAGGCATGGATTATGCGCTCACCTTCTGAAATTTCTGCCTTTTCACCGCTCGAGCGAGTCTTGAGCACCCGGCTTGACCCCTGTCTTCTGGTTACTTGTCCCACGCACGAACACTCCAATCCTTGCATGAACACCGCACGATTCTCCAATGACCTTTTATTTGTTAAGACATTTATAAGAAAGTGATTAAAAATTTAATAGAATAGTAAAAATTAAGAATCACATTAGGTAAGATTCGTGCTCAAAAGAGATACAAAGAACTCCTCAAGCAATGCCACTTGGTTTCTTTCCAGGTAGGGAAGAAATTTTCCTACAGCTTTGGCAGTTCAGAGGTAGAGATTACGATTCCCTTAAACTATTGTGAAAGGAGGTAGATATTTGTAAGCAAATGGTCGTGAGGAACCATTTGGGCCTGTAGGCATCTCTTGATTAGCCACATACTTTGGGATTTGGCGTTGCAACCCCTTTGACTCCAATTTGGCCATCGAATAAAAAATTTAACGGCTGATATTTTAAAAAAAAATTTAAAAAATAATAATTATTATTTTTTTAAAATTAAATACCAAAAAAATTATAAAAATAAAAAAAATAATATTAAAATATTTTTTTAATATATATATATATATATATATGCAGCCGTCGGATAAAAAAATTTAACGGCTGCATGTGAGTTAAAGGGGCTGCAACGCCCCTCCCGCATTGCAGCCCTCCTCAGTTCCATACTTTGGTCATAGATAACAAGTACGGATGTCCGTGGCACTGCTTCGGTACCACTAGAGCAACCGATCAACATTCTCCTCTATTGATAGCTTGTATGTAGCAACGATAGCCAACGAGCCAGACTTATAAGACAGAGAATTAATTAAATGATTGATAATTTTATTATTTATAAAATAAAAAAATAATATATTTTTTAATTACATAATTATTTTTTTAATAAAGATGAGGTTCATTGAAAAAAATTATTTAATTAAATATAATAAAATCATATAATATTATAATTTTTTAATTATTTTAGTAAATTATTAAAATATGAGTTATATTATCATGAGAGTCAATTCTAATTGGGAATGCGAAGCTCAATGGTCTCTCCCTCCGTCAACTTGTACTCTGTTCTGCAGCGCAGTAATGCTCTTTTTCTACTGGATGGCCAATTTTGTGGTGCCGCAAATCGTATCGAAGAACTTTCAGAAGGACCAAAGAAGCGGAAACGTTGAAGCTGATGGCACTGATCCCACGGAGGAGAAGGCAAGCGCCACCGCAAGCGGCGTCGAAAGCTCGCCGGTGAGAAAGAGGGGCTTCAGCAGCGCCCGGAGAAAATAACAAATGGGACTGCTTTCTTCTGCATCGCCGGTTGTCTTTCCTGTTTAATCAGTTCTCGTTTTCCTTGACATAAACGTTGGCCGTCCGATTCGAGTTGCTTTATATTCACCGAGTAAGTATGAGAAAATCATATATTTGTCGGTTGTCGAACTCATAAGTACAAGAAATATAATAATGTATAACGTTTTTAATGTGAAAGATCCTTTTTTAATCATATAATTTTTAATGAAGAATGATTAATTACAATAATGTACAATGGAACAAACTCTGAATAATTTACTATAAAAAGTGTCGGTTATAAAAAAAATCCATTTCGAGATTTCTTCACTACATTTTAACTGAAAAATGATTAATTATAACCCCCTCGATATATCTATAAACTCATAAGAGAAATATAAAGAGAAATAAAAACAACCAAATGAAAATAAGCTTAAAAACTTATCTTTAATATAAGAGTTAGGCAACTCGTTGCCTTGGATTAAAACCAACAACCGTAAATTTTAAGTTAGGAAGATAATTGTATGTTATATTTTTTAAAAATATTACCATCAATTAAATATTTAACTAGATATATAAAAAAAATAAAAAGCTATTTAAAAGGTTTTTTAATATTTAAAATTTTCCGGTTAATTTTTTTAATCCAACAAGCGCATATAAAAATAAATGTTATAAAAATATCTATATTTGGTTATTTTTAAAATATTTTTAATAATATGATATCATATTTATTTATATTCACTAACAAATCTACATAAAAATAGCCGTTTAATGGGCGGCATATTATGATAAGGTGTTTCAATTGTGACTAAAGGGCATAAAATAAATAAACACTATAAAAAAATCATGCCCAATTAAAATTTTTAACCAATTATATTATCACAAATGAAAATGAACAATCCTGCCTTATAGTGTATGTGAAATCTCAATGGCGATAACCCAGTAACTATGATTATGTATCTTCCGGCGTTTAGGCAGCAACGAGCCGCCTCAAGTTCACAGGAGAAGCAAACTGTCCGGAGCCGTCGAAGGCCATGGCTATAACCATGCGAGACGCTGCCTCGGTCGGGTGAAACAGGTCCCAGAAAACATGGTCACTTCGGTTCGAGCAATAGGATGAGATGGGGAGGCAAGCCACCTGGGCTTTCAGGGTTCCCAATCCGCAGCAAGCTGCTTTTACCTCTTTGAATCCTGAAAATGCAACAACAAATAAAAGGAGTAATCTATTGTGGGTCAAATACTCAATAATTTTACGATAACGGTGCTGCTTCTAAATAAGAACTTATATAGAATAAATGTGATTTTCCAAACGAACACGATTAGTCAAATAGATATGTCCCTTCAGATGAGGCTGGGAAAACAGGATCCTGCTTCACGTACGGGTAAAATAAGATCCTATTTTGTAGATCTGGACGGTCGGTTTCATCTGACCGTGCAAATCGACCGTCCAAATCTGCAAAGCAGGATCCTTGAGAGGCTCTTCAGATACAAGTGGATCTGTATCATTTTATTCATTTTATGCACTAAATTCCGTATTTGTGGTTAGATTTTAATATATTAAAAGAGAAACAAGCTCATAAGTATATTTTAAAATATCATATAACATTTAATTATTATTTTCCTTAAGAGACAATTTTTTATATGTTTTAGATATTCATGATTATCCAATAAATGCTCTAAAATTTGATTTCATTAATATAAAACACAATCAAATAAATAACATCTTTGTGCGAGTATTGGCCCAAAACATAACTTCTTAGACTTTAAGATTTAAAAAATATCATCAAAAGTATATAAGTAAATACTTATCAACCGTTCTAAACCCGATTCAGTTAATTTTTTTAAAAATATGTTATCACCTACTAAGTATTTAGAAGGAAATAATGTATGATAGCATACCGTAATTTGATGGGTTTTGAATGAAGTTGCTCAACGCAGAGTAAGTGTCGAAGTAGGAGTAGACAAATCCATGGAGCTCGGAACTAAGTTGCTCGAGGACTAACACGAGGCCTCGGTTGTACTCGGTCGCCCAGTGATTCGCCACAGCATTGCATTCCATGGTCGTGCTCCTCGCCCTCTGCGACGGGCAGCAGCCGACTGCTCCGACCCCGATCATGGCAAACTTTCGGCCTCCGAGATCGTATATCCTCTGCAACAGATGCGACATAGTTCTGTTAAAAATGCGCAACGATGAAGCCTAAACATGACCTTGCCGGCTGCCTTAGACGGAGCCATAGTTGGCTAGTCGTTCCACGTTCTAAATCCAATACATGTAGGCTCTCTTGCACGATCAAAAACAGTATAAAATTAGTAACAAAATACAGCACGATAGCTTGATCAAATACAGCATAAAATTACTGAGAGAGGTTTGTATACAACACAATGATACGACTCAAGTGAGGTATAAATTAAGGATTTCTGTTTTAGAATCAAATTAGTTATATTCCAATATAACTCAGATCAGCAAATTTATCAGCACGAACGTTGCGCATTGACACAAATCAACGCGAGTAGTCGCTATTAACTGTTGGGATCGAACCGCTTATTTAAATCACGAGGGAAGAATCAACGACGCACAATAAGCATACAATAATCATAAACAATGAAGTAAGATATAACTTTTACGTGAAAAACTCCCTTTAGAATGAGAAACAAAAGCCACGAGATTAGAAGTCCGAAAACATCTCCACTATGTAATATTTTGATTACACAAACCCTAAATATAATGTCACAACATATTATCTCAAAATAAGCTCGAACTGTAGAGAATATAAGACGAAAGAGATGAAATAAAATCGATAAACGTTCTTGTCAGCATCCAGAACAGCGTATCCAAGATTGGCGAGAGCTAAAGCTCGATTTGGGACTCAAAACAGGCCTCAAATGCACGCCTACTGCTTTTGGCACTCATGCGAGCATCCGACGCCTGTCGCACGCCAATCATTCAAGCTATCGAACGACAAGTCAAATGGGTATGACGTTCACGCTAGAGTAATCCATAACCCAACAAGTACAAATCAACACTCGTAGTCACTCTTAACATTCAACAATCATCAATTTACGGCGTTTTATTTTTTTTGGATAAGTAATTTAGGCTACTATATCTCTAGTGTCGAATAAATTGCTCGAGTTATAAAGTATAAACACATTGATATACAAAACCCCAGCGGTATGCATAATTCATACAAGGATCAAACCATTTCAAATCTAATATGCATGGTCTTATTTTGTATTATATAAGTGGTTAATTGTATGACTTGTGTGTTGGGGTCACTCTCTTGTGACATCTGTATCCGCGGACTTGTGGAGACAAATGGACGCGGACGTTTGGAGAAATCTGGGAAAGTCCGTCCTCGGGGTTGCTTGAAGAATTGGACGAGGACTATCAGTGGCATCTTGTCCGAGAGCTGCATTGGACGATGACTACTTCAAAGGCACCATGT
>JAOVVI020014417.1:0-11516 GCA_028571085.2 Nepenthes alata | reverse complement strand
ATAAAAAAAAAGATACGAAATAATGATTTCCACCAAATGATTTCTCGTTGAATGGTCCACATACATTTGTGTGGACCAAATCGAGTACTTCTGCCTTTGTAGAGAGCGAGTCTCCATGGAACGAGACTCTCCTTTGTTTGTCGGCCACGTAGTGAGGAAATGTTCTCAGTCTATCATCCTTCACTCCTGGAATAAGGCCCTTTCTCGCCAAATGACATAATCCGCGTTTACTCATGTGGCCCAACCTACGGTGCCACAGATTCTCGGACTCCTTACTGGTTGTGGCGTTTACATCTCCGGTTACTACATATGCCTTTATTACATATAGGTCGGAGCACTTTTTTCCACTTACCACAACCAGGGACCCTCTGGTCAGTTTCTACTCATCTGCATAGATGATATTGTAGTAACCTTCATCATCCAACCTACCGGTTGACATTATATTCAGTCGAATGTCAGGGATATGTCATACATATTTTAGTAGCAATTTTGTCATATTATTGGTGACTAATACAATATCACCTCTGTCAATAATTGGGGATGTTCCTTTATTTTTTATCTTTATCATTCTAAAATATCCTGAAGTGTAGGATGTGAACAGTCCTCATCTAAGCATGGCATGCAAAGAGGCACCAAAATCAACCACTCAACTGGACTCATGGTCCATCAGACTGGCAACGTTACTCTCACACGTCAACAAGAGATCACTTCCTATGACGACTGAGACCGAGGACTTTTCTTCTCCTCGACCCTTTTCTCCTTTCTCCTTCTCCACATTTTCACATTTCCATTTAAAGTAGTATTTTCTGATGTGCCTCTTCTTTTCATACTGATAACACTCAAGGTTTTGATACCTTGACCGAGATTTACTGTGACTTTTCTCTCCAAGCTTTTGGCTGCATCATCTATTCCTTTCCTCGGACTCGGTCACAAGTACCTCAAAATCTCAGGAGGTTGATGCCCATTGTGACTGCCTTGACTCATTTATGAGTAAAGAAGTAATGACCATGTCCAACTTAAGTGTGTCCTTCCCAAATAACAAAGTTGTGACAATATGGTCATATGAAGCTGGTAGAGAAACTAACAATACCAACATTTTATCCTTCTCATTGATCTCCTCGTCAAGGGTCGACATCTACGTCACTATCTTATTAAACTCGTCTAAGTGATTTTCAAAACTTACACCTTTCGACAACCATATGTTATAGAACTGCTTCTTCACGTGCAACCTAGTTGTTAAGGACTTGGACTTGTACCGATTTTTTAACTTCTCCCAGATCTTCGTCAGGTCTGTTAGGCCGAGGACCTCCTGGAGTGTGTTGTCCACTAGACACAGCTTTATGGTGCAGTTGGAAAGATCCTTTTTATCTTACCATTCTTCATCGGTCAAGTTTTTCGAATTTTCCTCCTTCTTTCGTAATACTTTCACCATACTTTCTCGAGTCAGAATGTCCTTCACCCTCTCTTATCAGAGGATGAAGTTACCTTATAGATTGAACCGTTCCATACTAAACGGCTGATTTTTTAAAAATGATGATGCCATTTAGATAGAGTTCTCAACCGTACTCTCTGATATCACTTGTTGGTACAGAAGGGGCCATTGGACAGAATACACAGAATCACACACATACAATGAAGTAAAGGAAGAAGAAGAAGAATTTGGATAATAAGATTTTACATGGAAAACTTTTTCCAAACAAGAAAAAAAATTACTAGATATTTAGTCCACAAATGATCCACTATATGAAATTGATTATACAAACCTCACGGCTACACAAACCCAATAGATAAAATTGAAGAACAGAGTACGAAAAATATAAAGAATTTAACACTTTATTTTTCACTCACTGCTATCTTTTTCTTCCCTGTTTTTCCTCTATCTTATATTTTTTGGATACTCCATATAATGCATTATACTATATATATACTTTTTTAGTAAAATGAGCAACCACTAACTCAACATGGTGGTTGCGTATACAACTTCTAAAACCTACAGCGGTGGGCGCACGCCCTGTCCTACACTAGGCGGCACATGCATGTCTATGCTGATTGACTTGTCATCTTCCCGAGAATGACGCCTTCTAACTCCCAATTAGGTAGGTCAATTGCATGTCTTTTGGAGAAGATAATTGTTTAATATTTATGTTTTCAGTCGGTCAACACCTCATTAACCGTCTTCTTATTTTAGCAGGTCAACATTGTGTTGATCATCTTCTTCTCTTGGATAATACTGAGCAAATCCATATGCCTTCAGTCGGTCAACATCATGTTGACTGAAACATATAATTTACCGGTTAATAAGTTGACCTGTCATTTTCACCCGACCTAGACCTTCAGTCAAAAATGTTGATTGGAATTCCTTCTGCTTTGCCTGTGTAGAGTCCGTGGACATTAAGCGCACAAGTCTATGGACCTTGATAGCGCACAGGGTCCTCGTACTCCAGCCAAGTCCTCCGGCCACCAGGACTTCCACAGGGGAGTGACCTTCCAACAGGTTGTAGCCTTACACCGCTAGATGTCACAATTGTCTCAGGTAACCTCTCTTCGCGAGTCCTACTCTCACTTATCCTAAACTGGAGTTCCCCTTGGCTGCTTCCACATTATTCAGTATCGAATCTTGCCCCCATAGGCTACCAGTAACAGTTGCTGAGATCCCAAAACTAAAGAAGACTACAGCAAACCGTTGAATTCTTTCTTTGCCTGCTCCACCAGAGCCCGCAAAACATCTTTGGCTAACTGGGCAAGTGACGCCAGCTCCTCTTTCTTTAACTTGCACCAGATATCCCATTAGCAACAAGTAAATCATCCCAAAAAACCGTAGACAGCAAACACCATCTATTAACTTTTTTGCGAAAATAGCTGATAATGTGACACGGTAAAATGACATTGTTTGAACAAATCTAACAAAAAATATCTTTCATGATTACATACGACATGTTTTACTATAGACATAATCTGATCCAATCTAATCATTATTTTGGTGGAAGATTGAGTAGCCCGTCATAAGTCTTGGATCAAGTATATATTTTATATAAGTTGTGTTCCTTTCATTCACAGATAGTTTATGAATCTGAGACAATAATACATAAAATTGCTCTATCATTTGTTCATGTCTATCAGTTACTAAGTTCTTGCTCAACATTTCACCGACCTTGTTCATCTTTGTACTCAATATATCAGCTACTTGAAGAATACAATCAAATAGTATTTTCATATCTACGCTAGCCTTCCGTTTCCTTTCCTTAGATGTCCCTTATGCTATTAGAATTGTAACAGGTGGTGCACTTCGACTAGGCGATTTATCACTGCCAAGTAAGTCTTCATTTTCCATTTCTACAACATTATTCACGCTGAATTGCTCATTCTACGGTTTATCGTTCTGAAGCTTCGTAATGATGTCATTGGCGGTCTGTGCATCTGCTCCTGTTGCATGTTGTTGCCATAAATGATCGACAAATCTTCACAACACGGAAATAATTTTTTTTATTACATTCAGTACATGTTGTTTTACAACAATTTTTTTCGCGCATCATTTCATCCAAATTCGAAAGTGTTCGTACCCCTTATCATATCATATATAATACTCTAACTCATGTAAATAACCCAACTTGAATCCATTGTCAGCATTGTGTGTACCTATATTATACAACTCAGCCATATTAGCAACAAGGGTATTATCTTCGTAAAGATAGAATCAAATCTGATATAAAAGATGAAACTCAAACTTCAGAGGAAAACAAAGATAATATTGACTTCTTTTTGTCAATTTAATTTTAATTCTGATACCAGAAACAAATGAGATTCATAGGACAGTATAATTCAACATTGATGTGCCACATTTTTTAATCACTATAAGCTGGGATATGCCCTTCGTGGTTGAAGACCTTGAGCTCGTTCCACCAAAGGAGTATTATTAATCAAACTAATAAATCGTTTATTCAGTCGACTTCACTTTTTATAAAGTTTTCTCAATTAATTGGCTGAATATGCCCTATGATTTCTTGAAGACAGCAACATTTTAGTTGCTCAAAATCGGCCGCAAAGCTATGACATCGTCACCAGAAACAGTCTCTCATAAACAACCCTTTGACTGTGCTACACCTTCTCTGAAATCCAGAAAGTAGTAGATTTGTAAAATCTGCATAACCTAACATACAAAATCAATCATATAAGTAAAAATTTCAAAGCTGTAGATTCATACAATATTCAGAATAAAAAAAAGACAACTTGCAGTAACGATTTCACGGATCGATAACAAATCAAAATTGGGGTTTTGCACATCCCAACTGCAAATATATGGAATAATTGCTTATAAATATGAGAAATTAAATGACGAAATTGAACTAGGGTTTCACAGAAATAATAGAATTAGGGATTTGTACAAGTTTTTGAATATTCTTACATTCGGCAAATTTGTAATGTGAAACGATCGAGATATTAGAGAGAAATCAAAACTCTCGAACCTTCCTATGTAGGCAAGAGTGATGGAAGCTAGAGAAGACAAGTATGGTGATGACAGAAGAAGTCGTGAGATGGACAGAAAGAGAAGAAATGAATGCAGAGAAGAGATATGGATTCGAAGGGTTGATGAAGGATGAAGCAGGGTTTGGAGTGAAGATAACGATGGATGCAAGGTTTCAATCGGGAGAATGGAACAAGGGAAGTAAGGTTTCGATGGAGAGAAAAGAACACGAGGCTCGCCGATGGTGAGAAAATGATAAGGATAATACGGGAATAAAAAAATATGGGATGAAGAATAACTATTTTATGAGATTCAGGAATAAATATTCATTCAAAAATACTTATTTTATATTAAAATATAATTAAATAGTGGAATAAATATTCCATTGATAATAATATAAAAATAAAATTTCTATATTTACCAATCAAATATAACTTAGTCTAATAAAATTACTAAAGGGTGACTCTTTAGACTCAATTAAACACTCAGTTTTAGTTACTCAATGTGGGTTACTAGTAACTACTGTTGGGGGACACTCCCGTGTGGAAATCCTGATGACCGAAGGACTTGGAGTACGAGGACTCTGTATGTTATTAAGGTCCGCAAACTATGCTCAACTTATGGAGAAGAAATTTTGGTCAACCTTGATGATCGAAAGTTTTTTGGTTGGACAAAAATGACTGGACAACTCGTTGACCGACTAAGGAGATAAATCTGCCAGTTGGCGCGTAGAAGCTTTGGGGCAAATGGCCAGTCAATGCATTGACCGGCCACAGAGGCCAAACGAAGAAGATAGTCAACGGGCGTTGACCGACTGAAAATAAAAATTTTGAACAGCAGTCTTCACCAAAGGTGTGCTGTTGACCTATCTGATTGGATAGTTTGAAGATGTCATTCATGGGAAGACAAAAAATCAATCTGTAGGGGAATGCATGCGCCGCCTGCTACCAGATAGGGCACGCGCCACCACTGTAGGCCTTAAAAACTGTGCATATAACCACCATGATGAGTTAGTGGTTGTCCATCCTACTGAAGAAGTGTGCATGTATATATATATATATATATATATATATATATATATACATTAGACTTAGACATGAGGTGCATCCGAGATTGATGAGATAACAGGAGAGTGAAAGACAGAAAAAAAGGAGAGAGCAGTGAGTGCAAAAATAAAGTGCGAAGTCTTTGTATTTCTTGAGCTATGTTCTTTGGTTATCGTCTCTTGGGGTTGTGTAACCGTATGTGTGGTTTGTGTAACCAATCTCATATAGTGAATCATTTTGTGGACTAAATGTCTTGTGATATTTTTCTTATTTGTAATGGATTTTTTTACGAAAAATATTATGTGTTCAATTCTTCTTCTTCTTCCTTTACTTTACCGTATCTATGTGATCCTATGTATTATGTTCGACCATCCACTCTGTGCCAACAAGTGGCATCAGAGAGCATGGTTGAGAGCTCTGTCTGAATGACATCGTTATCCTTAAAGAATTTACCGTTTAGTGGGGAACAATTCAATGGGTAAGATAACACCATCTTTTGACAAAAGAGGTGAAGAACATTCTGATCAGAGAAGGAACCATAAAGGCGTTGAAGAAAAATAAAGAAAAGCCATAAAATTTATCGGAGGAGAAATGAAAAGACAAAAGGGATCTTGTCAACTACACCATAAAGTTATGTCTGGCGAACAACACGCTCCAGGAGGTGCTCAGCCTAATAGACCTGGCAAAGGTCTGGAAGAAACAAGAAATTCGGTATAAATTTAAGTCTTTGACAATCAGGTTGCATGTGAAGAAGCAATTCTAGGGCTTGCGGTTGTCAGAAGATGGGAGTTTAGAAAAGCACTTGGACGAGTTTAACCCGATTGTAACACAAATGTCAACCCATGACAAGGAGATCAAGGAGGAGGACAATGCATTTGTATTGCTGGCTTCTCTGTCAGCCTCTTATGACCATATCGTTACAACGTTGCTATTTGGGAATGATATCTTTAAGTTGGACGAGGTCATAGCGTTCTTACTCATGAATGAGTTAAGGCGGTCACAAGAAGTCTCAACGTTTTCGCATTTTGAGGTATTTGTGGCTGAGTCTAGGAGAAAGAGTAGATGACGCAACTAAAGGCCTAGGGAGAAGGGACATAGTAAATTTCAGTCAATGTATCAAAACCTTAAGTGCCATCACTGTGACAAGAAGGGCTACATCTGGAAGTACTACTTCAAATGAAGTGTGAAAATACAGAGAAAAAGAAAGGAGAAAATGATGAGGAGAAGAAAAGTCATCGATCTCAATAGTCATAGGAGGCGATATCCTGTTGACATGTGAAGAAAACGAGGCAAGCCTAACGGACTATGAGTCTAGTTGGGTGATTGATTCTGGTGCCTCTCTACATGCCTTGTCCAAAACGAAACTGTTTACTTCGTACAGTCCAGGAGATTTTAGAATGATAATGATGGATAACGAAGGAACATCCCCAATTGTTAGTAGATGTGATATTGTACAAGGTATAAATAATGGGACAAAACTGATGTTAAAAGACATACAATATGTTCCTGACATCCGGCTAAATATAATTTTAGCCGGCTGGCTTAATGATAAAGGTTATTGTGATACCTTCTGTGAAGGTGAATGGAAGCTGACTAGAGGGTCTATGGTTGTGGCAAGAGGAAAAAAGTACTCTGATCTTTATGTAATGAAGGCATGTGCACTGGTTAGGGACGTAAACTCAACAACCAGTAAGGAATCTGAGGACCTATGGTATCGAAAGTTGGGTCATATGAGTAAACACGGACTGTGTCACTTGGCAAAAAAAGGCCTTATCCCAAGAGTGAAGGATGACGGACTGAGAATGTGTTCTCACTGTTTGGCCGGCAAGCAAAGGAGAATCCGATTCCATGGAGTTTGTTCACCATGAAGGCGGAAGTACTCGACCTGGTTTACACCGACGTATGTAGATCATTCAAGGAGAAGTCATTTAGAGGAGCCCAATATTTCATATCTTTCATTGATAACTATTCTAGAAAATTGTGGATTTACCTTCTGAAGACCAAGGATCAAGTCCTCAGTACATTTGAACAATTTCATACTCTGGTGGAGCCTCAGACGGAAAAAAAATTAAAGACCATCTGAAGTGATAACAGGGGTGAGTACATTGGGCATTTGATTCTCACTACCGGTCTCATAGTATTAGGCATCAAAAGACACCATAAAAATGTCACAGTTGAACGGTGTGGACGAGGAGATGAATTGTACACTTTTGGAGAAGGTACAGTGTATGCTTTCGGAAGTAAAGCTTCATGCATCCTTTTGGGTAGAAGCACTGAAGACGTTGGCCTATGTTATTAATAGGTTGCCCAGTAAACCATTAAAGAGTGAAGTGCTAGATAAGATATGGTCAGGAAATAAGCTCTCTTATGACCATCTACGGGTATTTGGATGTAAGTCCTTTATTCATATCCCAAGAGATGAAAGGATAAAACTAGAACCAAAGACGATGCAATGCGTCTTTCTGGGCTATTAAAAAGATGAATTATGCTATAAATTTTATGATCTAGTTGAGTGAAAACTTGTCCGGTCAAGAAATATTATCTTTGTTGAGGATGAAACAATTGAAGATATTAGTAAGAAGACCAAATCTGATACTAGCCGGATGGATAAGGTGAGTGTTTAAATTATTCGTCTAGTATCTGCACGGGATGAGGTCAATGACCAAGGAGTAGCCGGGACAATAATGAGTCAGTTACAACACCTGACGAGGACCAGGATGAAATCGTTTCTCAACCGGGTGAGGAGGCTCTTGTCCGATGATCCTTGAAGAATAGACGGTCATCCATCCGTCTGCCGACCAGTGAGTATGTCCTACTCACTGATGTCAGAAAGTTCAGACTCTTGAAGAGTTTATGAAGGATGAAAATAAGAAGAGATGGTTGGAAGCCATAAAAGACAAAATAAGTTATCTCCATAAAAATCATACATTAGATCTGGCTCAATTGCTCAAGCAGAATAAAGCACTAAAGAATAAGTGAGTTTTCAGGTTGAAGACTGATGAAAATACTACACAGCCAAGGTATAAGGTACGGTTAGTGGTAAAAGGTTTTAGTCAACGGAAGGGAGTTGGCTTTAATGAGATTTTTATCTTTGTGGTGAAGATGCCCTCCATAAGGGTTGTGCTGGGCTTGGTTGTTGCTCAAAATCTGAAAGTGGAGCATATGGATGTTCGGATGGCCTTCTTCCATGGTGAAATTGAAGAAAAAAATTACATAAAATAGCAGGAGGGGTTCAAGGTTAAGGGAAAAGAATGACTTGTCTGTCGTCCGAAGAAGAGCCTGTACGGATTAAAATAAGCTCCTAGACAGTGATACAAAATGTTTGAGTCGATCATGATTAGTCAGGGGTATCAGAAGACTACTTGTGACTACTGTGTATTTACACAGAGTTTTTTCAAGGATGATTTTGTCATCATTCTCCTTTATATGGATGACATGCTGATCGTTGGAAGTATTAGTACTCGGATAAAGGAGTTGAAGGAGCAACTTGGGCAATCATTTGCCATGAAGGACCTGGGGTCAATGAAATAAATTCTTGGCGTTAGAATTATTCATAACCGAGAGGCAGGTAGACTGTGGTTGTCCCAAGAAAGTTACATTAAAAGGTACTCCAACGTTTTAATATAGACAAATCTAAGCTCGTGAGCACTCTGCTGGTGAACAACCATAGACTGAGCAGTCGCCGGTATCCATCCTCGGATGCTAAGAAAGCAAATATAAAAGGCATGCCTTATTCAACAATTATAGGAAGCTTGATGTAGGCCTTAGCGTGTACGATGTTGGATATTGTACAAGTTGTTGGCACAATCAGCCATTTTTTTTCAAACCCAATAAAGGAGTATTGGTCCACGGTCAAATGGATTATGAGATATGTCCGAGGAACTTTTAAGAGGTGACTGTGTTTTAGAAGTACAAGCCCGAGTTGGTGGCATACTCGGACGCTGACATGACCCGCGATATTAACTCTTGTAAGTCCACCTCAGAATACTTGTTGAAATTTACTGAAGGTGTAATATCCTAGCAATCCAAGCTGCAGAAGCGCGTCGTCCTTTCAACTACTAAGGTCGAGTACATTGAAGTGATAAAAACTTGCAAAGAGATATTGTGGATGAATAAATTTATTCAAGAATTGGGTCTCAGATAGAAAAAATATGAGGTATTTTATGATAGTTAGAGTGTCATACATCTCTAGAAGAACTTCTAATTCCATTCTAGATCGAAACACATTGATATTTGACACCATTGGCCAAGAGATGTTATTGAAGAAGGTTTGCTGTCACTAGAGTATGTTGGAACTGAAGAAAATGGCTTGGACATGATGACCAAGATTTTATCGAAGAGTCAGAATGAAGATTGCTGCAACTTCGCTGGATTGGCGGACTTAACTTTCCCACAGTCGTGAGAAAAATTTTGTTGGGGATTACTCCGGTGTGGAAGTCTTGATGACCAGAGAACTTGGAGTACGAGGACCTGCGTGTTATTAAGGTCTACGGACTTGTACACTGAGTGTCTGCGGACTATGCTTAGCTTTTGGAGAAGAAATTTCGGTCAATATTATTGACCAAAAGTTTTTTAGTTGGGTAGAAATGACCGGTCAACTCATTGACCGGTTAAGGAGACAAATCTGTGAGTTGGTGCACATGAAGCTTTGGGGCAAATGGCTGGTCAATGATTGACCGGCCAAGGAGGCCAAACGAAGACGACAGTTAACGGGCGTTGACCGGATAAAAATAAAAATGATGAACAGCTATCTTCTCCAAAGGTGTATAGCTGACCTACCTGATTGGATAGTTTAAAGACGTCGTTCTTGAAAAAATAATAAGTCAATCTGTAGGGGCATGTATGCACCGCCTGTTGCCAGACAGCACATGCCCCACCATTGCAAGCCTTGGAAACTATGCATACAACCACCATGCTCAGTTAGTGGTTGTCCATCCTGCTGAAGGAGTGCGACTGTATATATATATATATATATATATTGTACTTAGATATTAGGTGCATCCGATATTCATGAAATAAAGGAGAGTGAAAGATAGATAAAAAAGAAGAGACCAGCGAGTGTAAAAATAAAGTGTGAAGTCTTTGTATTTCTCATGTTCTGTTCTTTGGTTTTCATCTTTTAGGTTTGTATAGTAACGTGTGTGGTTTGTGTAACCAATCTCATATAATGGATTATTTTATAGATTAAATATCTCATAATTTTTTTTTATTTGAGAAGGATTTTTTACGTAAAATTTTATGTGTTCAATTCTTCTTCTTCTTCTTCCTTCACTGTATTGTGTCCGTGTGATCCTTTGCATTATATCCGACCACCCACCCTGCGCCAACAACGACTTAATCCTTGCAGCCAGCCAGAGTAGGATTTTAGGCTTAAAGGGTGTGCTTCTTTCTTACAAGAACATGTTTTTATGGCTAGATCATCAAATTATAAGTTATCCTGACTATAAACTTCCTACTTCAAAGTACCTAAGAAGTTTTCTAGGGTTCATAGTGGTGATTTTTATTAACATCAGAATATGGTCTTAATTAATTCCACATCGACCTAATTTCTGAGTGCAAACCATCACCCAGATGATCCAATGCTTAGTGTGATGTTTGCAAACAGTTGGTTGCCTACATAAGCAATGTGTTTTGATTATTACTGATATGCCCAGATAGAATCAAATCAAATTAGCTTATTCAAAGATGTATTGTTTCTTTGGAATACATATCTTGTATTTTATACTGCATGGTTTCACTCCATATGAACATCAAATCATTCTCTTAAAGCTCAACTTAATCATAAACCAGCTATGCCTTCTCATACTTCTGCTTAAAAAAAAGAGAAATCTCATGTAATTATCATAGAAAATGTTCAATTTGTTCATAAATATTTCACAAATATTCATGTAAATAAGCATTCATATTGTGAAATACTTTCCATACCAGTCCTATTGCTAATATAATATAAAACATAGTTTTAAATTTGAATTCACTTTAGTATTAATTTTAGCATATAAGATTAGAAT
>JAOVVI020014416.1:0-11516 GCA_028571085.2 Nepenthes alata | reverse complement strand
TGTGGAATACCCAAACAAGGTAAATACTGGACTTGTTATTTTAGCTGTTTAACTATATTTGTATGTTCATCAGTCCAAGCAGGAGGATTCTTTTGAAGACGTTGATAAAGCAGTTTACATATTTGTCTTAATTTTGGCAAAAAGTCCGCAATGTAATTTAAACAACCTAAGAATCTCTGTAATTGATTTTTATCCTTGATTTTGTTAGGAAATTTACTAGCGAATTCAATTGATCATTGAATAGGTGTTATAGAATGTTGATATCTATTAAATCCTAAAAACCTTATCTGTGTTTGAAATAATTTTATTTTTGGTAAAGATACAACTAATCTATTTTATTTAATAATATTTACAAATTGATAAAGATGGTAAAAATGTTGATCTGTGGAAGTAGAGAACACTAGAGCATCATCGATGTAGACAATGATAAATTACGTATATGGATAAAATATTTGATTCATTATATTTGAAATTCAGATGGAGCATTTTTTAATCCAAAGGGCATGACATTCTATTCATAATGACAAAAAGGTACTGTGAATGCAGTTTTATAATGATCTTTTTTTTGAAATTGAATCTGCCAAAAGCTGGATTTCATATCGAATTTAGAAAAAATATTTGCATTATATAATCGATTAATTAAGTCACGTTTATTAGGTATAGGATATCAAATCCATTGAAGGGTTTTATTTAATGGTTTGTAATTTATAACTAATCGAGGTACACATCTTTCTTTTTCAGTATTATTCATCACATAGAATGTAAAATAACTCCAGGGTGACTTAGAAGGTCTAATTAATTGTTTGTCAATAAGATCTTAAATCTCCTTCTTACAATATTCTAGTAATTTTTAATTCATTTGAATTGGTCTTACTTTTGTTGGAATTTTACTTTCATAAAAGTTTGGTTCATAGGAAAAAGAGACTTGATATTGTTTTCGATTCTAGAAAGCAGTTGGTACAGTAGAACATACTTCTTTTTTCAAAACGTTAGAGTAAATTGTCAATTTTTTTCTATACTATCGGGTTTTTTAGTTGTTCTATATTAGCTGTTTGCATTTCTTATTGTAAATAATTAATTTATTTTTCTTTTTTAATTATTAAATTTATTTGTTTAAAGATCGATATTTCTTATAATTCTTATATTTTTTTTTCTTTAACAGGATGTATCAACTGAAATAAGACAGGTGTTTCCAGTACGTGAGAAGAAATACTTTTAGCAGAGGCTGTAAAGGGGTTTTTTGAGTAAAAAATGGTGTGCCTAAGATAATGTCTTATTGCAAATCCTTATTTAATATAAATGTTGATTTGAAACAGTAACCTTGGTTACAGATTGCTACATGTGTTAGTTTATATTTGATATTTAATTTTGATCCACTTACCGTATGTAATTGTTCTATTATTTTTTGATAATATTTTATAGGAATTAAGCATTCTTCAATACAATTTTGATCTGCACCTATATCTAATAAGGCTATAAGTTTTAGATGATATTCATTATTAATAACTAGAGTAATTTGGTAATACCATTTTCTGAAAAATGAATTTTAAAATTAATTGTAAATATTTAGCTTGTTCAGTAGATTGTGACTCAAAGTCGCGATGTGGTTCTCTTTATACATCTGTCAAATTTTATTTGGATTCAATAATCGCGAGGCGTGTGTCAAATTACAATTTGTTAAACTTGATTGCTTTTAGGTGATTTTTTAATTCTTTTACTTCATTTTTTAATTGTTTAATTTCCTTTTGTAAGTCACATGTAATCACTTGCTAAAACAAAGAGGGAGAAGGATATTTGTTAAATATTTTAGTTAAACTAAATTCTTCTGATCTTTTGGTTTTGAAATTAATAAATCTTTTAGCTTCTGTGAAAACTGTTATTTTAGTTCTTGATCATTAATTTTATCAATAATATCAAGTAAGAATTCTTTTTTATTATTTGTTCGTAACATATTAAGTTAAAAATTACAAGTACATAAATGTGTATGAGACACAATTTCTTTTGATTCAGATTCAGATTCAGAAAAACCTTTGGTTGATTCATTGGCTTCTACTTCTTCAATAGATTAGTAGCTTTGTGATTAGATAAAGAACCATTTTTAGATACGGTATCACTTAATAACTGGGTTGTTAACTTATTACCTAAATGTTGATCATCTTTAAGTATCTCATCGATTTTCATTTTTACTTTGCACCGATTTGCCATATACCCAGGTCATTTATATTTCCAACAAATTACTTTAGAATGTTGTGGTTGATAAGAAGTTTTAGGTTACTGCGTTGGTTTTCATACAGTTCATTTTTTATGTGGTGTATAATAATTAGTCTGATATGATTTTTTTGAAATATATTTGGGTTTTTGTTGAGAAGGTGCTTTTACTTTTTCTAACTTGTGTTGATAACAAAATGCACTTAATTGTGTCTTAAATTATTTTTTTACCATTTTAAAGTTTTGTTTGTTCTTTATGTTCTTGACATAATTGTAATCCTTCTCTTTTAATGAAGGTAAATACTTGACCGTAGGTCAATTGAGTCCATTGAATGGTTTTACCTCCCCAAGCTAAGTGAGCTTAGTCATGATACGTTTAGCTAAGAGTGAGGGAAGACCAGCAACAAATTATTCTTTTCAGAATGATTCATTGCAATCTTGTCGGCGAAAGATATGAGTAAGAAACATATTTTTATACCAATGAAAATCTTGAAGCATAAG
Organism: Nepenthes alata; assembly: GCA_028571085.2. NCBI lineage: Eukaryota > Viridiplantae > Streptophyta > Magnoliopsida > Caryophyllales > Nepenthaceae > Nepenthes > Nepenthes alata. The sequence continues at coordinate 8,807 of JAOVVI020014416.1, read as the reverse complement.
ACATCGGAGATTTGTTAAAATTATGTGAGAACTTAAGTAATCATCTTCGATATTTCCTAGAAAAGCTTGACTGATAGTAATAATCAGAATTTTCAAGGAATTAGGTTTTTGAATAAATTTGATTTCTCCATTCGATCCTTCCTGCTAAACAGATTCTGTATGATTTAAAATATAATTTCGTTTGTTAGATGTTAAAATATTTTCCCACCAATAATTTAATGTTCCGGTAAAGCAAATTACAAGTAACTTAGTGGCATTTGGTTCAGGCATAATTGTATTACAGACACGGTAAGTAAAAGCAGTAATTTCCATGTCATGTAATAAGCAAGTAATTTTATATTCGGATTTTTCATCGATATTCCATTGATGTATATTATTAGCATCATAGATTCTAGGTGAATATTGATATCTTTCTTCATATTGTATATCTAATATAGCAGGTCTAGGATAATAATTTTTTATAAAATAGCTAGATGGATTCGGCATATTTCATAATCTCTTAATCTCTTGATCAATTTCAATATCCTCAGTTTGTAGTGGAAGATCAATAGTTTGAATTGCCAAGAGATCAAGTAAACTAAACGGACTTTTGATTCATTTAATAATTTCAATTTTAGAAGTAATTATAGGTGCAGAATCAGTACTTCTAACTGGTTCATAAGATAGAAGAAGAAGATATCGTGTCTTCAAGATCTATAGTGGTAGTAGATACTTCTTTTTCTGTTATAATTTTGTCATTTAGCTGTGATGATGGGATTTGACTATCTTCTATTATTTTAGGTATTAAAGATTTTTCATTTTTAATTTTTTTCTTTTTCCTTCATGCTAGATTTTACCTGATTGTTTTCTTTGTTTATATTGTTTTTCATATAGAGTAGAAACTATTTAAAAAATAGTAAATTCTGTCGTTCCGATTTTATTATTTCTTTCCAGAGAATTCAATATTCTTCTAATTCTTTTTTCAAAAAATTATTAAAATACCATTCTCGAATATATTTATTTTTATCGAGCATAAATTTCTTTCGCAATTACTCTATATTTGGAACAAATTCTAGTTTTATGTTAAGCAAGTTCTGATAGTTGATTCTAAAAGATTCTTCTGAATCATTTCCATCAGAAGTTAAACTATTTCTCCTGATAAGTTTACTTAGTAGAGTTGCCATTATCTAATTCCTTTACTAATTAAAACACAATTTTCTCAACACAATCCTACAGACACATTATTTTTCACTTACACTTATGAACTCAGTTGACAAAACCACCTAATTTAATTCTTTACGGGCTGACCAATGGTTAAACAGACTGACCAACATTGTTCCAAGTATATGCAAATGTATATAAATTGATTGTGTATGTAGAAATATGCAGATAGATTATGCAAAAGTAATACATAAATCAAACAAGAACAATCCCAAAGAGAACTATCCTCCGCACTAGTCCCTCCCCAGACACAAGAAAATGACGCACTTGTCTCTGATACTAATTAGAACTACGTAGGATCTTTTTGTTCAAAACTTCAAAATATGTAATAATTCAGAGAAAAAAAAGGTTAAGCCAACAGTTCAAGAAAACATTACAAAGCTTTTAATTGAAGAAAATCCTTACAGGACTTACAGTATACATGATGAGAAACAGGACTTATAGTATACACGATAAACTACGGTAGTTACAAAACTCACAGTACACTCGATAGGAAAAGGTATTATGAGACACACGATAGGAAGAGGTATTTACAAAGAAAAAGCTTAATATTTACAACGGTCAAATAAGGTTGATAAGGGTTGGTTTGAGGAGAAATTTAGGCTTTGGCTTCGTTGGTGTTGCATGCTTGGCCTCTGCTTGGCTTCCATCCTTGAGAGCCTTTAAATAAGAATCGTCAATCCAACTGAACCATTGATCAAAAGTGCTGGAGAATCATAATAATGAAGCATCTGAAGTTGTTTTACGTTGCTTTTGATTGTTTTGCATCTTATCACACCTTTTACATCGTTCAAAAAATTCACAAATCTTCACTATTCATGTCGTATGCTTTTACTATTTATGAATAGTAACTTTTATCTGGTGCTGTAGCATTTTGTCATGTAGTGAAGTACAATTTGTTGTGGAAAAAATGTTGTAGACAAATGTGGGATGAATCATCCCAATATACCTGCAAGTAAATGTGTTAGTGGAAAACCCCCCTTTTTAGAAAAGAAGAGTACTCATGAAAAGTAATATTTCAATACTATCAGTAGAGAAGAAGGTGAACTCAAAAGGATCAAACATATGATGTGGTCTAGGATCTTGGATCGCAGAGAAGTCACGAGCCAATATATTGTAACGATAGAGGCGCTTTGCTGTTGTGAAAATGTGCCAAATTCCATTGCTCAGAGTATAACTAGAGATTACCGGCAGTACTTCTTTGAGAAGATCAAAAACTGTAACAGTAAGAAGATGGAGCAGTACATCTGTTTATAAATCCAAATAGTACATTGTTGACGTTGTTCAAGTTTAATAAGGGCATTAGTAGACTAATGAGTCGAATGAGATTGCCATTTAAATAACTATAAATTCCAGCTGAAAACGTCCGCAGTAACCCAAGCATCTTGTGGTAGTTGAATCGTTGTAGAAACTCCAGTCGTAAGACAAATAACTCGAATATAGGGAGACCGATTAAATTGTTCGCATTAGAAGTACAGTTTGTCTAGTGGTAGAAGGACATAATTGTCTTGTCGTGGATACCAGGTGTTCTTGATTCGTTCAAAGGGTAGTAATTGTTGCCATGTATTTGAGATTGATGAACATGCTATTAATCCATAAGATTCAATAGCAAATAAGCAGCTATTATTAGGAAATTTCTTCTGATCCACTCCATATTCAAATACAAGCAATGGCCATAGTCAGGAGAAGCCTCATATTGTATCAACTGTTGTAGATCTGTTGCTATGGGGATAGAGTGACAGTTTTGAAGAGCAAGATTGATAATATAAAAAAATTCTAGTTCAGAAGTGGCGATAGGAATACAGATAAATAATCCATTTTTGCAAGATAACACTCGAAGGTGGTGATCATAGATGAAATGAAGCGCTTGAGGATTAAGAACGTCGTTTGTCACAGGAACGAATTGCCATGTAGGATGATATTTTGATTGAAGGAAATGTCCTTCATCATCTTTTAAGAGGGCATGATAAGCACCGTGTTGGATAAACGAAGTATTTGATAAACATTGGAGACAAGATTTTGATATAGATGCAAATTTGAGAGTGTTTTGACAGGAAGGCAAAAAAATAATTCATAAAGTTGATCTTAAGTGAAAATGAGAGAAGAAGAGAGTGACTTAGGTTGAGATGCCATGTTTTCCCTGTAAAAATTTTCTTGTTAGGAAATCTGGTAAAGAATTTGAAGTACTTTTGATCAATTTGATGTCAAAATCAAATACAGATAATCGCGAGGCATGTGTCAAATTGCAATTCGTTAAACATGATTGCTTGTAGGTATTTTTTAATTCTTTTAATTCATTTTTTAATTGTTTAATTTTCTATTGTAAGTCACCTGTAGTTACTTGTTGAAACAATGAGGGAGAAACATATATATTAAATATTTTTGTTCAACTAAATTCTTCTGGCTGTTTTGATTTTGAAATTAATAAATCTTTTAGCTTCTATAAATAATGTCGTTTTAGTTCTTGATCATAAATTTTATTAATAATATCAAGTAAGAATTCTTTTTCATCATTTGTTTGTAACATATTAAGTTGAAAATTGCAGGTACATAAATGTGTATGAGATGCAATTTATCTTGATTCGGATTCAGATTCATAAAAACCTTCGGTTGATTCATTGGCTCCTACTTCTTCAAGATTAGTAGCTTTGTGATTAGATAAAGAGCCATTTTTAGATTCGGTATCACTTAATAACAGGGCTGTTAACTTATTACCTAAATGTTGATCATCTTTAAATATCTCATCGATTTTCTTTTTTACTTTACACTGATTTGCCATATGTCCAGGTCATTTATATTTCTAACAGATTACTTTAGAATGTTGTGGTTGATAAAAAGTTTTAGGTTGCTGCGTTGGTTTTCTTATAGTTTCTTTTTTATGTAGCGTATAATAATTAGTCTGATATGATTTTTTTGAAATATATTTGACTTTTGGTTAAGAATGTGCTTTTAGTTTTTCTAACTCGTATTGATAACAAAATGTACCTAATTGTGTCTTAAATTATTTTTTATCATTTTAAAGTTTTGTTTGTTCTTTATGTTCTTTTTTTTGGTAAGTAAGTAAAATGAATTTAACAGAAAGTAAAGGTATAAGAAACATTGTTCTAAATCAAAGTGTTTTGCCGACTTGAAGTTAGAACAACAAGTTAGGGCATTCCCCGAGCACCTCCCTAAACCAAATCAAGGTTAAACGGACACTACAACAACAAGATGAAAAACATCTCATCCGGCCAAACTGGCCAAAACCAGACAAGGACACGAGACAAAACAAAAACAGCATCAGCAAAGACCCGGCCATGCTTCAATGGGGACCTCCCAACAGGCACCTCCACCTTCTTTAAAAATCTGCTTCATTATCAGCAACACGTTGGGCTATCTAGCAGGGGCCACAGCAAGCTAACTTCACAATTGCATCAGTAAAATTACATCAGCAAGCTGATTTAGACTATAGGGACAGCACCCGGTAGATATCAGCAGCAATCTTCAGGCCAGCCTAGATTCTGCAAATCAGCATTCCTGCTATCATAGAGGCAAGCAGGCAATGCATGAGAAGGAACCCAGCGCCTAGAAGTGAAGCAGTATCAGCAGTTCAACAAGAGATACATCCTTCCAAGGACAACAACAGAAGAAAATCGCATGCCAAAAGAACTGGCAAAATCGGCCCAAATTCCATACAGGAACAGATGCTCTCCATCAAAATCTGTCCATAGACCAAGCATTTATCAGCCACCAAAGACACAGCAGGAGAAGTTTCCCTCTTATTAGTTAAGCTTCAGCCGAGCCTCTCTCCCGAAAGCCTCTTAAGAAAGGATTACCAGAGAAATTGAAATCCAAATAATCTGCAATCCCCCTTACAGCTGCAAATCAACATCAGCAGCATGGCCCCAATCAGCATCAGCAGCCAGGCCCCCATACAGCATCAGCATCAGCATGACAAGCACAAGACTAAAAGGACACTAACAGAAACAGCAGCAAACTAACTCTGCTCATACTAAACCTGCACACACGGCCAACTTAATGACGAGTACAAGCTCCAGAAGAGTTATTGGACCTTTTGGACTCTTTGCGTCTAGGAGCCTTTGCCCTCTTCCAATCTTTATGATTCATTTCCATTATCTCCTCAATAGTTTGGAATTTAGTCGGGGCCGGCATCACTGAGGGGGCAACCAACGCACGGTCCTCAAGATTAATTTCGAAAGGTGCACATGGGCTAGAAGACACCTGCCCAGCTTGGCCAACGCGATCCAAGCAATATTTCTAAGAAATCTGAGAGATAGATTCGGGAGTAAAATCAGGATCAACCTCAATAGACAGACCCGAAACATAATGAACAAGCGAGGAAGCAAGGGGCCCTGGAAGAGAGCCAGTATCATGAACTCCCACAATCAGAGTAGCTGCATCCAACTCTGGGTGATCGAAGGAATCAACACCAAAGAGGGAATCATTGCAAGGCTTCTCTGCAAAACCCGCCTCACTACTCACAGTAGGAACACCGTCAGCCTGCAGTAGCTTTGGATACTGGAAACTGGAGTCAAAGAAGGTTTTCACCTCATCCTTTACCTTTGGCACTAGAACCTCACAATCAAGAAGGTCCACCTCGCTAGAAGAAGAGAAATTCATTTCCGGTAACTTTGCAGTGACATTGGAGATGCCAGGGGAAATAGCAATGTCAATAGCATGGGGGCCAGCTCCCAAAGTAGAATCGGCCAAAGTGCTGCCACCTACAGAGCTTTCCACCACCAACTTAGAAGAGTCTGCCACAAACCCCTCAGCCCTTCTAGACAATGCCAGCAGGGATGAGAGCTCCTCCACAACCCCAGAAAATCCAGAAGCTGGGGCCAATTGCTCAACAATGGCATGGTCCTTTTCCATTACTGCCAGATCCCTAAGGGCTGTAGACTCCTCCTCAAAGCCAGCAGCACCTCCATCAGGACCAGAAGAAAGGCTTGAAGAAAGATCAGAATCGGGCCTCAACTTCGAGCCAAACTCAATTTGGGCAAAAGCCAGAGGACCTGAAAGGAAAGTCTCACGTCCAATTCCAGTGCCACCAAGCTCCAGGGGCAAAGGAGATATTTTCTTCTCAACCTTCGGACCCATGGCCTCCTGTACAGAACAACTCTGATTGGAATTGCATTCAAGCAAGCTACAATTCGGCTTCCAATGATAGACGACCTCCACCTCAACTGTCGATGAAGACATCTCTGCTCCAACAGCTATACGAATTTTTCCAGGGAGAATGTCGTCCCTACCCACCTCAACGCAAATTCGTGCAGCATGCACAAAATCCAGCCGAGCAGTGCATGGATCAAGATGGAGAGGTTGCCCCACTCTACTAGAAATCCAACTTAAGCTAAGTGGGGTCCAATATTCAATTAGAACATTGACCAGGCTAATCCAGACAGGAAAGGTTTTATGAGACTCCTGATTTAAAGCCATGCCGGGAGACCATCGCTTAAGAAATAAGAATTTTTTCCTGAAAGCCCAAGGACTGTGAGCCAAGCATGCTTCCAGCTGAGCATCAAAGCCGAAACTGAAGAAGAAGAACCCCTTGCCATTAGTAGCAACATGGTTAATCCAAAATTTTGCCCAGATTCTCCTAGCAATGGAGCTTACAGTCAGGAAATGAAGGGGTTTTTCGAAAAAAAACCCAACTAGAGTGGAGCCCCAAAAGGCTTGGCACTGTTGAATGACTTCCTCCGGAGGAGAAATGGGGGTATCGACACCGTCGAGAGATAGGGAAGGGAAGTATTTAAGAGGAGCTAAGAAGCGGATGCTCCTGCTCTGGAGAACCCAAGACCAAGACCTAGGTTTGGTTAGTTCTGAACACTTACCTGTAGAATCCTTCATGGATGACATCCGCCCAAGAAGGAGGAGCAGAAGCTTCATTCACATGGTCGATGCGAAGCTCTTTGGGTTTCGAAGAAGACAAGAAGCGAGCATCGGGGGCTGGACAGAGGGAATCGTCAATCCTCCTCAGCTGCGGGAAATCTTCCTCGACAACTTGCTGCTTCGACGGCTATATAGAAGGGGAAGGAATAGGAAGAACAGGGGAGGCGATGTCCGTGGGTGGACCAGAGAGGACCTCCAAGAGGCCGGCGATGGCGAGCATCGGTGCCGCCAGAGCTGGGAGAGCGGCAGGATGGATTTTGAATTTGAAATCCTAGATAGAAGAGAGAGATTCTCTCTCTGGGGGGAACTGTTTGTTCTTTATATTCTCGACATAATTGTAATCCTTCTCTTTTAAAGAAGTCAAATAATTGACCGTAGGTCATTTGAGACCATTGAATGGATTTACCCCCGAAGCTCAGTGAGCTTGGTCATGATACGTTTAGCAAATAGTGAGGGAAGACCAACAATAAATCGTTCTTTCTAAAAGGATTCATTGCAATCTTGTCATCGAAAGATATGAGTTAGAAATATATCTTTATACCAACGAAAATCTTGAAGCATTGGATATCGGAGATTTGTTAAAATTACATGAGAACTTAAGTAATCATCTTCGATATTTCCTTAAAAAGCTTGACTGATAGTAATAATCAGAATTTCCAAGGAATTAGGTTTTCGAATAAATTAAATTTCTCCATTTGGTCCTTCCTGTTGAACATATTTTGTATGATTTAAAATATAATTTCGGTCGTTAGATGTTAAAGCATTTTTCAACCAATATTGTAATGTTCCAGTAAAGCCAATTACAAGTAACTTAGTCGCATTTGGTTCAGTCAAAGTCTATAGAAACGGTAAGCAGAAGCAGTAATTCTCGTGCCATGTAATAAGAAAGTAATTTCATATTCAGATTTTCTATCAATATTCCATTGATGTATATTATTAACTTCATAGATTATAGGTGAATATTAATATCTTTCTTCATACTGTATATCTGGTGGAGCTGGTCTAGGATATTAATTTTTTGTAAAATAGTTAGATGGATTCAGCATATTTTGTAATCTATTAAACTCTTAATCAATTTTAATATCTTCAGTTTGTAGTGGAAGATCAATTGTTTGAATTACCAAGAGATCAGGTAAACTAGGCAGACTTTCGATTCGTTTAATAATTTCAATTTCAAAAGTAATTATAGGTGCAGATTAAGTACTTCTAACTGATTCATAAGATAGAGAAGAAGATATCATGTCGTTAAGATCTATACTCGTAGTAAGTAGTTCCTTTTTTGTTATAATTATAATGGCCTAAATCCTTGAATATAGAAAATCTCCGATATCAAGTAGCAGAAAAAGAGTTAAGGATAAAAATCCGATCAACAAGTGTTAACCGAAAGGCTTGAAGAAGGCATAATCCGGTCAACGTAAAATGTTGACCGAAAAATATGAAACAAGATAAGTAATCCGGTCAACAAGTGTTGACCGGAAAGCGTGAAGAAGGCATAATCCGATCAACATAAAATGTTGACCGAAAAATGTGAAACAAGTTAAGTAATCCGGTCAACAAGTGTTGACCGGAAGTCGTGTGGAAGGAATAATCCGGTCAACGTAAAATATTGACGGAAAAATGCGAATGGAAGGAAGGACGGGAAAGAGGAGAGTAATCCGGTCAACGCTCGATAGTTGACCGAAATGTGTGTAAATAAGAAACTTCAATCCAGTCAAGGT